>CANSZD010002338.1:0-205000 GCA_947648045.1 Beta corolliflora
GTTCACGCGCATAATCTAGCGGGTATTAAGTTTAACTTTAAATTTATTCATAGTGTCTCGTCCGGTGTATTTCGTGTTTTTGTCTCTTCGACCATTTGTGTTTATTTCATGTTGTCCATTATGGGAAGGAGCTTTGCGATCTCTACTTAGAGTACTTCAGTTTGCTTATGTTGGTGAGGTGGATGGTGTGAAGGCACCGAGAAGCGGAGTTGACGCCCAGGGATCGCGGGCGACGGCGCGAACGCGGCGGGATCGGCTTAGGAATGTGAGAAGGCGATCTTGACAGGTCGAGGCCGACTGAACTAGGCCAAAGTGTGGCACAAGACGAGCTACATTACCTTGAAGAAGCCGAGATGTTGGTACTGGCGAGGGAACGGCTTCGGGATTAGCCAGGAGGGCGTTGTCGTGGCCGAATATGGCCGGTCCATGGGCTTTGTCCTTACGTTTGTGAAATCGGTACAATGGGGGGGTGGTTTCTTTGCCATGAGGTGTGCTAAGCATGCCTCCCGGTATGATTGGGAAAAGGTGGAGGAAGCTCGTAGTATGTTTGAGATCTGTCAAACCAAGCGGGCTGGGCCATGAATTGACAGTAAGGCACGATGCGGTCGAGTGAATTTGATGAGGTGGAGACTTGCGGGAGAATACCGACCTTGTAGCCAAGGATGACAAGCGCGACGTTGTTATCCTTGCGGGTCACGATGGCTCCCAGACCCAGGCCGGGCGAGTGCGTGTGAGGATGCCGCGAAGATTAGCAAGTCTCCTGCGAAGGATGGCGAGTCGCGGCTTACGGGGATTTGCTTTCAGGCATTTAGTCTAGGTCTCCCCGCTTTCCCTTGTGTTTTTCCGGAGTCGGGCGCTTGTGGGTGGCCTAGATTTAAACTTTTTCGTTCATGGCACGAATGTAAATTTGACTCTTAATGAATGGAAGTTATTTTGCCAACTTTTCGCGGTTATGCATAAATTTTACGTATACGCTATTCTTCGTTAAATTTCCTTCGTTGTAACGACGAGATCTTCGATTTTTCTTATATATACGGCTCTTGCCCATGCCTCAAGGTTACGGACGATAGGGGTTAATTCATGTATATTTGCCTTAGTTTCTACGGACCCGGCGGATCCACAAGTGGGTCATTGGCCAGATCAAGGAACTAGGATTTTGACTGTTGTTGTATCTCTTGACGCGAGATCCCGTGGGTCATTGACCGTCGAGGAACCTGTTGTTTCTCTTGACGCGGATCACGTGGGTCATCTGGCCGAGTCGAACTTGTTGTTTCTCTTGGCAGTCCGCGTGGGTCATTGACCGTCAAGGAACTTAGAAATTTGACTCGTTTATGCGTTCTCTTGACGGCGGATCCCGTGTGATAATTGACCATCAAGGAACTTTAGAATTAAGCTATTGCACATAGTATGTTAGGAGACCTTTAGTTTCATTAATTTCCAATGACACTTGTTTGTTGCTGATGCCATACAATTGTGGCAACAATGCAGATTTATTCTTGCTATGCGCGAAACTATGAAGCAGTTAAGCGAAATACTTTTTGAGCCCCATGGCATTCGGCTATTCTTGAGTAGCTTGCACGACATATCCTCGCCGGGTAGGCCTGGGACTATTTCCTCTTTTACTAAGTAGGGTCCCTCCCTAGTTTGCCGTCGCCTTGCCCTCGGTATGGGCCTTTCCTGCAAGGCCGATGTGCGTTGACACTAGGGTCTCCCTTTCTTTATCGTAGGCTCTTCACTCTTTTATTGTAAGCCTTACTTATTCAGGTCATCTAATTGTCAGGACACCTTGTTGGCGGCCATCTAATAAGACAAAATAGGGAATATTTCCTTATGTCGGGGCACATCACAACCATATACGTGTACGGAAATACGCATCTGCCAGAAGAATTGTACTTCTATAAATAGCCCAACAATACTATTCGATAGGTACAATCTGAATACTAATTCTTCTTTTTCTCTCTACTTTCTCTCTCTAAATCCCTATTGGACATATCCGACTTTGAGCGTCGAGGGGTTTCTCGCATCCCTGGAGGGTAGTTAATGTTTGCTTCCTTGCAACTACTCACTAGCGGACGCCTACTCCATTTCTCTGGGACTCTTCTTAAGACCGTCAACTGCTTCTACAACCTGAACGAAATATTATCTTAATTTTTGTTAATTATCAGTGTAGTCCATGAAGCAACTATGCCTATCATTTTTCCATGATAATTCAAAATGGTCAAAAGAGTGGACTAGAGTGTCAAACTTTAAAATAATAGTATAATAACGAAGGAAGTTACTTGACATGCTATTGTGACTTGTGCTTGGCTTTCTCAAAACTCTTTCTTTTGCTGACTACTATAGTTTAGGATACCATTGACCCCAAAAGAGAAAGAAAAAATGTTACAACTTTCTAGTGTTCCATTTGATAATAACTGTGACTTAAGCTGATCACCAATCAACAAATTTTGGATTGAAGTGATTTCCCAAGTCAGATTGTAAATCCAAAAACAGGCCAAACCCACCAAACCTTAGTCTCCTTTAGTAATTAGAAATTAGTTAAAAAGTAGTTGAGCTTCTAACCCACTTTAAAACTACCAAATATTCCCTATTTCAATTCCTACTACCTCAATTAGTCTATAAATTCCTGCATACTAATCCCTCCTCAAATCACCAAAATTCCCAACTCAGTAATACTTCATTACTAATTAAAATCACTCATTAATCATCTCACTTTTCTTACTTAAACCAATAGCACCAATTAACAAGAAAATCAAATCCTCTTAAAAATGATGAAAGGTTTCCACGGTGGTCTCCTAGCATTAGCAGCTTGTTTCATAGTGCTAACATTACCAGCTTATGCACAAATTCCTACTTCGCCGTGCACAACCTCAATGATCTCAAGCTTCACTCCGTGCGTAAACTACCTAGCCAACAGCAGTGGCTCAGGATCTTCGCCAACAGCCGATTGCTGCAACGCATTAAGGTCTCTTATGAGCAATGGCACTGACTGCCTTTGCCAAATCGTAACTGGAGGTGTTCCCTTTCGCCTTCCAATCAACCGTACCATGGCTATTTCCCTCCCCAGGGCTTGCAATCAACCTGGTGTTCCTGTTCAGTGCCAAGGTTAGTTACTTTCTTGTGCTTTCAAGTTTTAAGTTTTTTACTTTACTTAACTACAGTAAAAGGCCGCTATCTCGTTTACTTAATACCAAAAGTAGTAGCGACTTCCAATATTTGGGAAGTTAAGTTTTTAACTTCCTTTTATTATCCTTAATTAATGACACGTATAACAAATCTAAAGAAAGTCGTGTGAGCGAATTTTAATTGAGCTTAAAACAACATGTTTAAGTTCTATAACACCTAAATTTACATGTAGTTGTAATTTTCTTTTGTTCTTAGTCTTAATTTTAGTACTTTACTATGATTTCAGCTGCTCCTGGTGCTCCTGTTCCGGCTCCAGGTAGATTAATTTCATTTTATTTTTATGATCTCCTATGATCAAGTCATCAAACCTCATTATCAACATAAATTGACTACCATATTGTTTAAATTTGTTCTTTAATTATGAAGTCTTTTTGCTCAATTTTTCAATACTGGCAGGTCCGGTTGCCTTCGGTCCATCTGCCTCCCCTGCAGCTGCCATCTCTCCTGGTCCCTCAGGTAGTCGCTTCTATCAAGAAATTAATTGAAATTCCATCACATGCTCAAAATAACACAGATTCTCAATTATCTGAATGATGAAAATATATAGTAGTATTATCTTAATTCTTAATAAAAATGTTAACTATGCAGCAGGTACAATCCCTACATCTGAGACACCAGCCTTGTCTCCAGTTTCTGATGCAAATCCGACTCTGACTCCACCATCGACAGCATCAACAACTCCAGGAGCCGGTTCTTCGTTAACTCCTTCAGCTGCAAGACCTTCTCTAAGCTTTTCACCTGCTCTCCTGATTTTTTCTGTTGCTGTCATGATAATGAAGCTCTTCTAGATCAATATTACCTGTTGTTATTTAATCTATATAGACGCGGACCATTCTTTTGAGAGTTGTGATTGTTTTGTTTCGGGTGTGTTTCCATTGATTCCTATTGTAAGGGTGAGTGTGTTTGTCCCAGGAAATCCATATTAGACACCTATTTATGTAAATGTTTTGTGAAATGAAGTAATACTTTCTAATAGTTTCCTTTACATATTGTGTGGAACCAGGAAAAAAAGAAAACTTTGGAGGTACTCCAATAAACTAAGAGATGATCTTGATTTAGAGTTGTTTAAACACAATGGATGTGTCTGAGGTGAATGCGCGTGAATAGCTCATGCACTCATGCTTTGATTGTGCAATTAATCATTCACTTTGGACTTCCTTTATAGTTGACACCCTTCACATTTCCATGACTTCATTTCCATTCGTGTGACTCATCACAAATTACTTATCCACCCTATTCTAATGCAGAAGATTGTAAGACGTCCTAAAAGGGTGAAACAAATTGAACCAACAAAAAGGAAGTCTAGGAATCATGAAAATAGAATGAAAAAGAAGTACAAACTTCTACACCGTAGCAGATTACACATATATAGTTTCATTAATGAACTTACTAATCAGCAAAAAAGTAATGGATTTAAGGGTGATGATATGTGTAAAATTGGCTCTAACATCAACCTTAATCTTGTGTATTTTCCCTCAAAAAATTGGGTCTCAAAACCCGGGGTGCTCATTTCAAGGCTTACAGCTTGATAAGTGCTTAAACCAAGAAGGAGAATACATCTTCTTTGAGCCTTGCTGCAGAGCCATTAACCAAGCTTTTCGAGTTGGGTTTCATTGTTTGTGCTCCATATTATCAACAAATTCTCCACAATTCACCACTCTTTTCTCTTTGTCTTTGTCAAGCTGCTATATAATGGTTCCTCCCTTGACTATGTGCCGAGGTAAAATTCTCTCTTCACTACTTCACATAAAGTGATTATAGTGGATTAGTGGTCGTTTAGTTGAATATGAAACTATTTGGTCAATCATGAGAAGTAAAACTTCCTGTAAAAAAGTTTCACATACTAAGGGACTAGGTAGGCAACATCTTTTGTGGAAAGTTGCACATCCTGATTCCTGCATATATGTCAACCTAACAACTCCATTATCAACCAAACAAGAGCAAATTATGTTAGTTTCTGTTTTTATTTTATTTTATTTTTGGTGTTTGTGCTTCTGCATATGAAACTTACTTTCCTTGCGAAGATTTAGGTACAATGCCAATATCTCTTCCACTTCCACCAAACAATTCCACCAAGGAAATCCGGACTGAACAACAAAACCCACTAGTGCAGAAGCCTCCTACTCCTCCTCAGGCAACCGATGTTCCATTAGACCCCACTCGAACTGGCAATTATACTGCTGTGGAGAGACAGCCACATCAGAGCAAAAATGCTACTTCAATGTTACATGTAGTGGAGAATGGAATTAATAATTTGTCATCTGCTGGTAGTAAAGCGACTGATCTGTTCTGCTTCCGCTGTTTGTTGCTTTCTTTATGTGTTTATTCCTTGGCCTTGTTTTCCTAAACTTGCTTTGGGATGTTCTATTCTTTATCTAAGTGATGATATTTTATCATTTGCAATGAGTAATGAAGAATGCTTACACTGTTATCTGACCAAAAAACAGTTTGTTTTAGCATGTTGTTTCTGATCAAATACGTTAGGTATGATAAAGATACCAATGCCAATAACAAATGTAATTCTATCTACTGTTATTTACAATGGAATACGCACTTCAGTTTGACATTTCCTTTCATTTTCTTCTCCTTCTTATATACTAGATTTTTGGATGAGAAAATTTGAAGTGAAGAGGAGGGGAAGGAGAGCACAGGATCTATATTATCTTGTTTAGAGAATGCCAAAAAAAAATGTTAGCAAGAAAACAACACATTCGTATATAGGAAATGTTAGAAACAAAAACACAACTATTTCTCTACCTCCCCCTCCGTTTCCTCCTCTACTCACTGCTTTGATGGTTAATTGAGCACATTATTAATTAGTGTTGCAACCTGCTGGTGATGAAATGGGGAGGAAGAAACTGTTACAAACATTTCAAAATAAAATGGCCTTTTTTAGTCTCCAGAGGGGACGGCCCTAATTTATGTATACCTTATAAATTTAAAGAATAAATGGAGTTTAACTAAAATAATTTTGCGGAATGAGCCAAGGAGATTGCCGTTACCCACAAAAATCATGTCTCTTAGATAGTTAGATGACGACTATAGTCATACAAGGGTTACAAGTTAACGAAATTAGAATTGTGATGAAACTACTACACGCAATTTTCATCCTAATGTATTATTGGATGCTCCAATCTTTTGGATTTACAAAATTAAACTTTGGAAAACCTGAAACATTAGTCCCCACACAAGGTATTTGTGGCTGATAATCAATATAGTCTCACAAGTTTTTGTGGTCATCTTTTAAAATGATCACCCAAAAATTTCTCATCATAAATATAGTTTTTCAAAAAAGAGGCAAAATATTTTTTTTGAGGGAAACGGTGAGAAATAAAATTAAACGAAATTAAGTTCCACGCTAATTTATCTACATTGCGGAAAAGAGGTAAAATATTTGTACAAACGAGTCGTTTTCAAACTGGTTATGGTACTAATCGACTTCTATTGAGGATGTTTAACGGAACACTTTCCTTATTACTATTTATCTTGCTCTAGTCTATATTTATCTAAAATTTTGCCGCACTAGTTTCCACTTTCTTGAATAATTGAATTACCCCGCCATTAAATTGTAACAACACATTTAGCATGCAATGTGGTACATATTGGTAAGTACGAAAAAAGATAACATCACTTAAACTACCACATTACTTGAAAATTTCTATCAAAATATTTTAATCAACAAAATTTATCCCACCCTCCACAATAAAAAACCGTTTTCCATCAACTCATTCTCTCTGAGTCTCAGACTCTCAAGTCTCAGTCTCTCTAAGATTACAAGCAAATCAACAATGGATGTCATCATTAGTTCAAATTTCCTTCTCCTACCACTCCTTGTTGGAGTTAGTAAGTGGAGTGTTAGTATTTCTCACTCCAAAAGTTCTTCAAAAGAAGAAAAAGCTCTTTGTCCCACATTGGTATTTTAGAGTTTATTTTTCTACCATCTTTTATATAGTTTCCTTCTTTATACATTTGTTGAGGCTTGTGTGTTGTTGGTGCAAAATCAGTTCGTTGACCTTGCAAACAAGTCAATGCACATCCAATAGTTTGATTCGAATGCCTTGGGAGGCTTAGTCCTCGGGGTTCTAGGTTTTAATTAGATAAAACCTTGCTAACGTACTTTGTTGCAATTTAATTAATGATTAAACTACAACGCCTATTAAATTCAGGCGAAACGCAATAAATAGAGCAAACAATAATTAATCTTTTTATCAATTAAATAATAACATTCCCATACATGCAACAAACTTTAAGAAAGATTTTACAACACATGAAAGGATAAGTCAGGCTGGACAACTAAATGGAAGACACGAAGGCTATTACCTCCATGGTTCCTTGCTTCAATTGGAGAATTAGAAATCTTGGTGCCAGAACATGTTCTACGTCTAAAGAACTAAACTATAACCCGAGAAGGGGGTTGGCTAGGCTAAGGCTAGGCTACGCTAAGAAAAGAAGAAATGCAGTTTGATTGTGTCGTTCGTTGTTGTTTGCATGATGATCATTTCTCTATTTATAGAAAAGCGTGTTATGTAACTTCCATGCTTGCTTGGAGGGAAAACATTTGAATCATATTTGATTCAAATCTCAACCATTTTCTGGCGCTGAATAACTGTAGCCTTGCACGTGTGTCTTTTTGTTAAACTGCTCATGATCATCCCTTGATTGTTTGTTCCTTTACTACCTTTGACTTTCATCTCTTGATAGTCTTGACGGTCTTCTTCTATTGACTTTGACTTATGTTGACTTCGCCGAATGGGCTTTATGCTTTTATTGGGCCCTTACATTAAAGTAAGATCGAACCTTTTGAGGTCCAATTCGATGTACCATAATAAATGTTACTTGACATCTAAAAATGGTGGTAACAAATTGCCCCCCTGATTTGTGGAGTGATGTACTCAGCACCACACTAATTATGAGCAGAAAAGGACTTTTAATGGTTGTAGCCAATATCATCCAACAATATTCTGAATGTGACTTCTTTCATTGTTCTAAGGTGGTCAATGAACATTCTTTTAGGATGACTAAATTTAGTTGAAAAGAATAACCTTTCATGTATTCCTTCACCTTGCTTTCTAGCCATTGTGAAATCCATTAAGAAAGTTTCTTCAAGATGTGTACCTGCAGGGTTATTTAATGTTAACCAACAAGGACTCTCATCATAGGTCATGAGATCGTACCAAATCTGACATGCACATTTGTAGTGTACCACATCTCTTGATGATGACCCACCCACCATTCTGTAGACTTTTACCTTCTTTGTAGTTCCTTTAACAAAGAGCTTTTTTAGATATCTACAAGGCATGTTAGGTTTCCACATCTCTTCTGTAATGACTTTGCCCCATGATTACCAAAAGCGATGTAACCTGATCAGTCCTTTCGTGTTTAGAAAATATCAATTCTTTCATGAGATCTAGATCGAACCCTATTTGGAAAGCCTTAGATTCTCTTTTATTTTTCGGATCCTGTTGTATGACAGGATTATTCCCAAAATATTTTTGAATAGAAGAAATCCATTTGGTGGATTCATTCTTAATAAATTCATCCTTATCTCCAAATATGACATTTAATGCCTTGTGATGATTTGGGCATTTTGATGGATATGGCATATGCTCTGGGGCAGATTGGTGAAACATGGGAAGATATATGTGTAATCCATTTAGATTTAAGTTTTTTGCATCTTTTAGAGACCACAGATATATATATATAAAGACTTGGATGCTTTAACCGTCCAATAATTTTTCCTAACTGTCTAATTTCAATGGAATTAGAAACAGTTTTTTAGGGAGTATAATTAATAAATGGACGTATAATTGTTTTCACTTCACTTTGGTGAACCCAAAAACCGACGTTAAAGCAATTGAATTATTTGAAAATATATTTAATAAGATTACCATTTGATGTAATTTCATTACATTTATATTATGACTTATCTTTATGAAGATAAAGTCATTAATTACATTTTAATTGAAAGGACTTGCATCTAGAGATAACATTTGGAAATGTTCCCTACACACTGTCTCTACCATAGCCTCATATTCATTGGCTTCTAACTCGCGCCCTGCACTACTCCTGGTAACTCCAAAGTAGTGACCATTTTCAGGGGAGTTGTTGAACCTTGCCTCGAAGAGGGTCCTGTGGTAGCTGTTGTCCCAGGCGTATCTTCTGTCGATCAATGCAACATACATCCATGAAAAGAAATTTTTTTGGACCAATAGCTCCCACAGTTTGCACATACACTTAAAGTGTATTATCCTCCCCTGGCGCTCATCTTGACCTTCTTCTATCCTCACCACTTTGAGGGAGGACTAGGTGCAAGAAAGAACTAGGCTCTTTGCATATGCCCAATTCATCCTTTGAGGTCTAGGGAAATTTAAGATAGTGGAAACCTCTTTGCCCCACCTTTTGCAAACTGTTAGCAGTTTGTCTTGTGATTTCTCGTCCAATTTGGGCCATATATGGGTGGACAAGAGGTCTGTATCGAAATCGATCTTGGCAGCGCTTGATTCTGCTAGCTCTAGATCTCTTGGTTCTACTACGGGTTCATCGCCAAACACCCGTGCCATTTTCTCTGCCATCAAGCTCCTTCATTTGTGATGAAAGATACCTTATCTTCCTCTATGTTGTTGAGGGCGAATCGATGATTAAAACAATCATCATCAAACTCAGCTGCCATGTTTGCATGTGCTGCGTTATTCATTATGATTTTTTAAAATGAAAATGTGATACTAGTATGCTATGTCTAGGTCCCTTTAAATAACCAGTCCATTTGTTCAACGGTTATTTTCGTAATAACTTTTGGGATCAGTGAATAATTGAGTATTTTGGCCCCTTTTTTGAGAAGTTTGTTGACTTTTCGTTGATTATAATTTATTTTAGGGTTATCAATTTGTTGACAAGTCTTAAAATTTATATGCCACTTTTTAGGCGTTTGGACCTAAAATTACCTCCTTGGATTTATTATTCATTTTATGAACAATAATAAAACCCACAATTTTTATATGATCTGACAGTAAGAAGGAATAACAGAAATAAAAAATTACTTCATTAATTGAAATAATATTTCTTAATCATAAAACATCTTTAAGAAGATGTTTATTGACTTAATTCAAGTAGTTGCATAATTATTTCCTAGAAAGGATTCAAGATATGCACTATCACTAGAATTATAAAAACATTTTAAATATCGCCTGATCTATCAGGCGCGGAGATGGGTAAAACTAATGGTGACTTGTGGTTCTTCATCTTCATCAACATCAGGGTCATCATTATCCGAGTAATCTTCTGGGAGCATAGGGATATTTCCTTCCCCTAAGCGCTCTTGCCACAAAAGACAAGTGCACTTATATTGTATGAGTTTTTTGTAACTCATATCTTCGTCTATTTGGACTAGCCTGTATTTTCGGATGAAGACACCCATGCTACCCTCACAGATTATAGATCTGTTGTACTTCAATGTGAGTTCAGGAGGGAAGTGCTGTTTTGTAATGCATTCTCCCCATGCTTTGCAAACGCTTAATAGCTTTAGCAGTTCTCCCTTCTCCATTTTTGGCCACAGATTCAGTGCTAGGAAGTCCACATCACTTCCCATAATAACAGCACTGGACCTTTGTTTCTCCAAATCTCCAGGTTGGACCTTTGGGTCCCTTCCAAAGAGCTTGATGATTTTGGATTGTCATATTTTCATTTCTTCTTCCTTGAATTCTTCCCAGTCTTCCTGTGTAACGTCTCTATTAAATCTGTGCCTCCAGCATTCTCCAGGAAAGAGTGATGGAGGAGCGGTTTGTTGATTCGTCATACTAAAGAACTTTCTAGGGTTTTGATGGTAAAACAAAGTTTTAGAAATGAAGAATTTCAGAGTTAAAATAACGTATTTATAATACAATAATTAATTGTCATCCCTATTTTTAGGGGTAAATGAAACGTTTGATGTTATCTTCTTAGATAACTTTATCACGTATTTTTTGTAACCAACCTTAACCACCTTCAGTTAAGGCCCTAGTGGGTAGGAATGGGTCTTCCCATTATCCCCTAATGTGTCATATCACTTCTAGAGTTTACCATTAGTGGCGTGTGAAGTTGGACGGTAATTATTACTTTTTAGAAGTAACTTTTTTTCCATCTCATTAATACATGTTAAGAGTTTTAGTATCCCAAGAGACACCTTATTTTTCATTCATTTAATCTTAAATGTAGAGTTTGCATTATTTGATTTGACGGTTTATTTTTGAATAACATATTAATTTGCACAATTTTGATTGAGCAAAATAGATATACAATGCAAACAAAATATAAGCTAATAGAAATTTGGACTAAATTGAGGAAATTTAATATTTCATTAAAAGTAAAAATTTACAACCTAGGGCTGAAATTTTCATATTAAAATAAAAATTACAACCTATTTAGAATTTTTGAATTCTAAATCCTAGGCCTAAATCTAGTCCCTTGGAGACCGTGGCTTGTCGCCATTAGAGTCTTCAATGGAGGCATTATCATCGTCACCATCATCATCACTGAAGCCATCTCCAGGAGGGTAGAAGAAGCGTTCCTCCCTGGCGAAGGGTTCCTCGAGGAAATCCTCCTCGTCAACCCTCCCCCTCTTGGTGGCGGACTCATCGTCATCTTCATCCTCATCCTCATCATCCTCATTAGATTTATCTGATGGTGGAGGAGTACCCTCTTCTTCTTCTTCTTCCTCCTCTCTCTCCTCTAGTATCTCTAGAGGAGGGAGGAAGGGCTGGTCAACCTCTTGTGGGTTGACCACTTGAGTCCCAGTAATGCAGGACTCGGTTGACGGTTGAGGGGCATCCATGTCTGGGGAAGAAGGTTTTTTGAGAAGGTTTGGGAGATGGAAGGTTTTTTGAGGGTGTTGTTTCAAGAGATGAGTAGTGTGTCAAGATTATTACACTTACCCCTTTTTATAAAGAGATTTACCGTCTCTTGAAAAATGAAAAGTTACGCCCCTTTGAAATGGGCTTCTAAGTAACACACCCCTTGAAATGGGCTTCCAAGTCACACGCCCTTTAGAATGGGCTTTTTTCTTTTTATTATGACTTCAGGACCTTATGTTTTAATTTGTTAAAACTAGGTTTTAACATGGCCCAATAAAACATGACCCAAAATAAAACATATCACACATTATGCACGTGTTTTCTTCTTTTATTGTTTCATTTTGGTTGTCTTCCCCATTAATACCTTTTGCAAGGATTTCAGGAAAATTTAAGATCTTTCAGACCATTTTAATACATTTCTTTACGAATTCACAACCATCACTAAACTTCAATTTACCATGTCTACTGAAAGAGTTCGTGAAGATGAAATTCGTGAAACGCTTGCTAAAAAACATGATGTCATGCAATCTGAGGCAGCTCGCCAATTATGCAACGCCATTAGAGTGAACCTTGGGGCTTATAAGTCTCAAGTGTTCTGGTATGTGAACAAAAGTTCTGACTCTAATACTCCTTTAGAGGATAGAATTGCCACTATTGGTTCTTGTTTTCCTTTCAAGATTCAAAAACCACAACGCCAAATTGTTTTAGAGCAACAGTGTTATCCATTATTGGACCATATTATCTTAGAAGATAATAAGCCCAGAACGCTTTCATTTGCCCCAAAATCCCTCCAACATTTGCATTGACCTTTGACCAGCAAACCTTTTAAAGGTTGGATTTCAAGGGTGGATGTAAGAGCATGATTTATGCGAATGAAACCTTTTCATGACAAATGCTCCAAGAACAAGATATTGCCCTTCTTGAGACTAGCTTCTTATGAAACCATTCCCTTTCATGGGGCTATGTTTACTACCTTGTTGGTCTGTTGGGACCCTGCCATCAACTGCTTCTTGTTCCGATGGGGACCAATGACTGTAACATTAGCTGGTATTGCCTTCATTACCGGGACTTCTCCAACAGGTAAATATGAAATTGAACTTCCTATTTTTCACCATGTCAAGGAACATAATCAGTATACGATCGGTGTTTGTCAACCTTTCGCCAAATTGCTAGTCCTTCTGCTAGTGCTAGCAAATGTGGCTTTCAGGAATTTGTCGATTTCTTCATCAATAAGGATACTAGTGAGGAAGTTACTTCTGAAGAGGAAGTACTTTTTCTTACTTTTGCATTTTCCAAATTAATGATGTCTAGAGCTGGAGGAGTAATAACATTATGGCTATCTCTAGCTGTTAACATCTCCTCTACTTCTGAAGAAGTAGCTTTGGCTCCTGTTCTATTAGGACAACTTTATATATGTCTTTTTAGGAGCCGAGAATCCTTCAAAGGTTTTGGAATTCATACCTCTGAGTCTCCCATATTCTCTACTGACAAGGGATTTGGACCTCTATGGCTATTGACTTATTGAGGCTATATGTATTTACCTTGATTGATGGTTCTCAATCCCTCTTCTGCTTTTAAAGCATCCAAGGGTTCGGAGGAAGAAGATCTTTCTTTTGATCCTCTTTTGTTCCTCTCTAGTCTTAATGATTGTAGTTGTTATGGTGAAGTCAGCTTTAATCTTGTATCTGCAGACGAGGATTGGCTTCCAAGTTTGATTCTCCTGCACTTCTTGGCTTCTAAGTCCAATCCTAGTGTCTGGAATATTTTCCCAGGCAAGATGGTTGTTTCTGTTGAAAATGAAACTTGGCGCCATCAAGCAGTGCCTGCTTGGCTATAATCCCTCAACATCCACTCTAGTTCCTTAGGGAGTGAAAACTTTTGGAGCAGTGTTCTTAGGTCTAGGGATTTAATAGCTGCTGAGCCTGAGTATTTTGGCATTGAAGCCTACAATCCACAACTGGTAGCTAGATAATTTAGATTGGTCCAACCGCTAGCTATTCCTTATTTCTTGACCCGTAATGATCCTTGGATTTCAAGGGGTCGTTTTGAAGAGGGTAGAGCCCTTCAGAGTAAAACTCTCAGCCTTAATTCCATGTTCATTTCTCCTTGGAAATGGATCACCAAAGCTGTGCGAGGCTTCCATCTGTGGTGGGATCATGTATTCCCAAACAACTCAACATGTTCTGATGCTTTGGCGAACTTTGAGGATCAACTCTTCTTAGGCTGTAAGTAATTTTTATCCTCAGTTATTTTATAACTTTCAGTGGGAATAAATATTACTAAACCTTCTTTGTGCTTTCCTTTTGACTTTTTAGCAAAAGCTGGCAAGAAGAAGCTAAGAATGCCTAATGCTGTGACAACAGATTCTAGATATGACAAGCTCTATTGGAGTACCATAGACAAAAGGGTTCCACCTTATACCTCTTCAGAGGATGAAGATGATGCTGCTTATGATCAAGGGGTTTCCTATGGAAATGTCCAGACTGTGGAGGACATCCAAACCATGGGGTCGATGGAGCAGATTGACCCTTTCAAGAGAGCTGCAAGAAAAAGAGATTACAATTGTCTCTCTGCTTCCAAGGACACTCATCCTAAGGGGTCAGTGGAGCAATTGGAGCCTCTTAATAAGACTACAAAAAAGAGAGATTATAGATGTCTCTCTGCTTCCAAACCTTTGAGACATTCCAGCAGGAAACTTCCCAAGTTGGAGACTTCTTCAGAGATGCCGCAGTATATCATCTCCTATGATGAAGATGATGATAAGACTATATCTCAAATCTTCCCTAAAAAGAAACTTCCCGGAGTCAAAGCAGGTATGGATACCATCTTTACTCTCTTTTGTAAGAAGTTTTCACTCTTTTATTTGGAATAATAGTTGTTTAATCCCAGGTTCTTCTGGTTTGAATGAGCTTAAGATTCCCAGTGACCCTTCTTCTGAGAAGCCATCACCTCTTGGTTCTTCCAGCCAACCTTCAGTAGATACTTCTAAAGTAGTTGACACAGGATTAAATTCAAAGGGTGGTTCTGTTGATGAACCTTTCATCAATCATCCCACTTCTCCTTCAAGCGATGCTGCCCCCCAGTTGGAGAATATGGCTATTCCCTCTTTAGAAAGAGGTGATGCCCCACAGTTAGAAGAAACTGATCATCTCCATGTGGAATCTCCTGATGAGGACTTATTTCATCAGTTTAATGAAGATCCCTTGCGGTCAAGTCCTTTAGATGTTGAAATTCCAAGTTCTCATCTTTGCTACGACTATTGTTATAGTAATCCCTTCTATTGCTGGGAGTAAAGTTCCAAAAGATGTTATTCCTTTAGAGGTTACACCTTTACGGAGTAGTACTGAGCTTGTGATTACCTCTGTGTGCAAAGGTTCTTCATCAACTTCACCATCTACTTCTGAGACTGGTCTGCCTTTCTTTCCTCATGAATTCATTTTAGACTTCCTCTATATGAGTCCATGTCTTCATGATACCAGGCTTCACTCTCTTGCTAACTTGGCTTATCTTATTTATGATGCGAGAGGGAAGCACTAAAGAAGCAAGTGTGATGAAAGCGTATGATGGAGGGAAAGAAGTTAATGTGCAAACAACCATTATTGTGAGGAATCAACTCGCCTCTCGCTAGCAGTGATCACTCGTCCAGTGATGAGTCTCCTTAACACAAAAAACAAGAAGACAGAATCTGGGATCTCTGCTTGACCTTAACAGACAACCCTTATGATGAGGTTCTTTGCACAAACTTTTAAGCGGATCTTGGAATCCCTGATTTCTCAAGGTTTTGAGTATTGGATACCTTGCCTTGATTATGTCAAAGAGACTCTTCTTCTTCAACAATGTAATCTTTGAATCAAGAGTTCAATCTCCCAAGTTCTCGACTCAAAACTTCGGGAAGAGGAAACTTCTTTGGAAGCTCAAGCCAAATCCTTTAAAAACTTCGATAAGCAAATCCAAGATTCGTGAAATCTTTTGATCAGAAGCTGAAGCTCCTTTCTGAGGAAAGGCAATCTCTACAGAACCGTCTGACTGAGATCAATAAAGAAGATATTAATATTATCACGGAAAAGTCTTCACTCTAAAACTCCATTGATATTGAAGAGAATAAGCTACACCAAGGGCGAACCAAGCTTGCCAATTTGAGGCAATAGATGTTCAAAGAAATGGTTGTACAGCAAAGCTCAATCCTTTTGAAGGAAAAGCTTCGTAATGCTTGGTCAGCCATTAAAAACCTTAGTTTAGCTGTTGGACAATGTTGGAATGTCTAGGACGTAACATTATTATTAATGTTGTAATTTTAATGATCCCTTGTTGTTTGAAACAATTCTGCATGTTTTTGTTGAAACACAGGGTCGTATTGTTCCCATATAGACGGATGATATTTCTTTAGAAATTTGGCATTTAAGGCTCCATCTCTTATATTTTCATCTATATCCATTAATATATATGCATTTCCAGACATTTTCTTATGAATGATAAAGAGGCCTTGCCACTTAGGTGACCATTTCCCTAATTGTGGATCTTTGTAAGCTGCTTCTGGCAGAATCATTTTACAAACCTTATCATTCTCCTGGAATTCTTTAGGCACTACCTTTTTGTTGTAGGCCCTAGCAACTTTTTCCTTTTGGATTCCCATTTTGGCTAAAGCCTCTTCCTTAACCTCTAGAGCATCCATGATTTCAAGGTTCATTGTCTGTGAATAATCATCTCCTGATAATCCCATTTGTTGGGCTACCCTAGATGATCTTACATTTATTTCAGCTGGGATTACTGGAGTGTGTCCATAAACTAGGTTAAAAGGAGTAACTCTTGTTGCTTCCCTTTTAGAGGTCATGTAGGCCCATAGGGCATATAGCAACAACTCATCCCATTTTCTTGGGTTATTGTCTATGAACTTTGAGATCCCTTTTACTATGATCTTATTGGTAGCTTCAGCTTGACCATTTGCTTAAGCATAGTAAGGTGTTGAATGCAACTTAGTAATCCTAAACTGATTAAGATAATCCAGTAGGTCAGGATTCCTAAAGACTGTGGCTTGATCAAAGGTGATAGTTTCTGGAATTCCAAATCTTGTAAAGCTTTTTTCTTCCAAGAAATTTATTACCACTTGGGTATTGATCTTGTTGAAAGCTTCGAGCCTCCACCCATTTGGTGAAGTAATCGGTCACCACTAGGATGTATGAATGCTTCTTGGAGGATGCGAGATTGATTTCTCCTATAGCATCTACCGCCCATCCTCGAAGGGCGAAGGTTTAAGAATATACTTAAGTTCGAAGGCTGGTGCCCTAACGATAGGTCCAATCTTTTGACATCTATACAATCCTTTCTCATAGTGGGCCAATAAAAACCATGCTTGTTCAACAACCATCTCATTTTTTAGGCCATTTTGATGAGCACCACATAGCCCTTGGTGAATTTACGCCATGAGGGGTTAAAGCCTCCCCATCATCCACACATTTTAAAAGCAATCCTTCCGGATCCTTTACGTGTAGTTCACTAAAGCGTATATAAAACTTGGTTCTTGCCATTTTAATTTTGTTTGGCACTTTTGTCCCCGATTGGATTACGGAGATCTTGGATAATTTCATCTCTCCAATCCTTTTCCTCCCTTAATATTGAAATTCTACGGACCTCCAATATATTCTACGATATTTCTTTATCGGTTTCACCGAGAGGTTCTAGGATATTTTCTTGGTGAATGATATCTTCATTTTGTAAAGGCATCTCTTCTCTAGCAGAAGCTCTTTGGGACAGATGATCTGCTACTTTATTTTCTTCTATGGGAATGTGTATGAAAGTGATCTCCTTAAATTGTTTGGACAACTTCTGTGCTTTCTTGCCACACTCCTGTGATACTAGTGATATACTCTTGAATTCCTCATTTATTTGATAAATGACCAACTGGGAATCCACATATATCTTTGCTTTCTTGGCTCCCGGTTCTAGCAACATCTCCAATCCAATTAATAAAGCTTCATATTCAGCTCTATTGTTGGTACATGGACCCTTTAGGGTTCTTGCTAGCTTAGTTGGGATCCCACCGGAGATAGAATATATATTCCAGCTCCTGCTGTTTCTCTAGTGTTAGAACCATCAAAGAATAGGACCCATGGAAGGATATCTTCATCAATGATTCCTGAGTCACTGCAAGGATGGGTTGCTAAGAAATCAGCTAACGCTTGACCTTTTACTGCCTTTTGTGGCACATATATGAGGTCAAATTGTAGTAGATGTAAGCTCCATTTGCTTAACCTTCCTTTTATTAAGATTGAGATATCATATATTTTACGACATCTGTTGGAGATACTACTTCTATTGTAAAGGCCATGAAATAATGTATGAGCTTAATTGATGCATCATATAAACACAAACACCATTTCTCTACCATGGTATACCTTTTTTCTTTATCATGTAAGATTCTACTTAGGTAGAAAATGGCCTAGTCATGTCCCTTCTCATTTTCTTGAGTAAGAAGACTACCAATGGAATCTTCACAAGCAGACAAATACAGTCTTAGTGGTTTTCCATTTTGCCTTTGAGGAATTAATACAGGAGAATTTGCCAAATCTTGCTTGATCTGGTCAAAGGCTTTTTGATGCTCTTCCTCCCATTTGAATTTTGATTCATGTTTTAGTCTTAGCAAAGGTGAAAACTTTTTAGTTTTTCCAGCTAAATTGGCCATGAATTTCCTCACATAATTGACCTGTCTAAGGAATCTTTGCAATTCCTTCTTATTAGAAGGTGGCTTGGCTGCCAATACTGCCTTTGCCTTGTTCTAGTCAATTTCCATTCCATTTTTGTGGATGAGGAATCCTAAAAAGTTACTAGCTCTAACTCCGAATGCACATTTGAGTGGATTCATTTTTAGGTGATATTCTCTCATTCTGGTGAATGACTTAACCAAATGCTCCTTATGTCTTAAAAAGTCATTTGACTTTACAAGTATGTCATCCACATAGATTTCCATGATCTTACTAATCATGTCCTTAAAGATTGCGTCCATTGCTCGTTGGTATGTGGCTCCAGCATTTTTTAATCCAAATGGCATGGCCACATATTCAAACAAACCTAATGACTTTGGACATCTGAAGGCTGTTTTGTTACAGTCTTCATGTGCAATCATTAACTGGTGATACCCTACATACCCATCCATAGAAGATATGTATTTATATCTTGATGCTGCATCTATTAGGAGATCAGCCACTGGCATAAGGTATTGATCCTTAGGTGTAGCTTTATTCAGATCCCTAAAGTCAATGCAGATTCGTATTTTGCCATTTTTCATAACTACTTGAACTATATTGGATATCCAATCAGCATATTGGCAAGACCTTATGAACTTTGCCTTGAGGAGTTTGTCTATTTCCTCTTGTATAGGCTCTGTCAGTTCAGGCACTAGTCTTCTAGGACTTTGTGCCACAGGCTTAAATCCTTCCTTGATAGGTAGTTTATGTTCTACTATTTGCCTATCAATGCCAGGCATTTCATGATGTTCCGAAGCAAAACAGTCCTTAAATTTTTTTTAGAATTTCTATTATTTCCTGTTTCTCTTGGTTAGTGAGGAGCTTACTTATGTAAGTGACACATGGATTTTCATTGTCCCCTAAATTTATTTCTTCTAGTGGATCATGAACTTCCTGTTTAATATCCTCACTCTTAGCCTATACTTTCTCATCCTCTTCGTCGAAGGATTCAGTTTCATAAAAAGTTGAGCAACATGCATTAGAGTTTATAAGAAAATCCTCTTGGTATTTTCTAAAAACTAAATATTTCATAACTTGATCAACAATAGAGGTAAACCCCTTACATCATTCTTCTTGGTTTATAATCATAATAAACTTTTAATTAGAAAAATACACCCTAACTCTATAAACTAATAAGAGCTAAGGGTTGATCATAGTCTGGCACCTGTTGAACATATTCATATTTTGATTGAATGTCTTCAACTTCTGGGACGTCCTCGACTTCTTCAATAAGAATTGCACCTGAGTCTTCTATCTCTTGGTGAGTTTGTGAATCAAGTTGTAGAGCAGCCTCAATTTTGATAGTAGGAAGTGACTTTAGAGAGTCCCTAATAAAAACAGAATCAGGAGATGTAATTTGACAAACTTCCTCATCTGCTTGAACCATTTCATAAGTGTCACCATTCCACAAGATTACGACTTGGTGGAGTGATGGTAGAATAGCATAGTTATGATGCAACCAATCTCTTCCTAGTATGGCATTATAATTAGTACCACTTTCGACTATGAAGAAACCAGTATAAGTAGTTTTAGTTCCTACCCTTATCTTTAAGATAGCCATCCCTTCCACTTTTTCTGATAAACCAGAAAAACCAGTTATGTTGATTTGTATAATATGCAAATCCTTTCTAGTTTTTCCTAGTTTTCTAAACACAGAGAGTGGCATAATATTAACAGTAGCTTCAGTGTCTACCAATACTTTGCCTAAACGAACTCCCTCAAAATCAACATTTAGAAATAAAGCTTTAGTGTGCTTATTATCAACATCAACTGACCTAAAGATTTTATCGATGATTAACTTCTCTAGGTTAGCTTTTAGAGATGTCTTGTTAGGCACTTTCTTATGAGGTGCATTTAAATAAGATGACAAGCTTCGGGAAGAAGTAATTTTAAATTTACCTGCCCTTTCTTCCTTGTCAACTTCATCTGCCCATGATGTGGTATTGGTCTGGAATTCTGATTGGTCTTCTGACTTTTTAAACTCCGTTGGTAGCATGACCACATTACACTGCATGTTTTGGCCCTCTCCCATTTCTGTTTGAGGTTAGTTCATCAGTGGGTCTCCTCCATCCAACATTAAGTCACTGTCTGACACCAATAAGTCCAAATCCTCATATCCAAACTCTGAACCATAGTCCTAATTAAAGCCATTTCCTAGTATCTCTTTCATAAGAGAGTCATCTCTTTGAGGCTACTAGCCATCATTCTTTGTAGATGATGTACCCCATTGTTCCTCTTCTAGAGGTAACAAATTAGTATTACCAGCTTGCAGTGCCTCTTCATCTATTTTTATGTTTGCAATTAGGGACTCTTGCACGTTTTGAGTGCTAATTTGAGCCTTGCTGCAGCAGCTTTTAGACTTAGCTCTTTCATTTTAGATGTCCTACTTTTAGGTAAGTTTTGGACATCTTGTAGTGGCAATGGCCTAACTGTTGGTTTGATTTTTAACCCCCATTGGTCCCCATGGGACTTAACCCTTCTTTTAAGAATATTGGGCACAAGAGTTTGACATGGCTCCCATTCTTTTCCTTTTGAGGAAAGGCGTGAACTGGGGCTATCATGTTTTCTTGGTCCTTGACTTCTGGACCTCTTCTGGAACAGACGCTGATAAGCAGGCACATAGGCAGGATCATTTGGAATGATCTGAGTTCTAACCATTTCAAAAGTTAGTCTGTCTGCACACTGTGAGCACATTCCCTTCCTCAGAGCTTTCAACCCTTCTATAGCCCTAGTCTGCAATGAAAATTTCTGAGCAGCCTCCTTATAGGTTTTAGCTCTTTCCTCATGCATCTCCAGGTTTGGAGTTTGGTTGGACTTAGCAGGCGCCTTAGCTTTGGCTAAGTTGGCCTTATATTGTTCTAGCTCCATACCATGTAGTTCCATCTCTGAATCAATAAGTCTTTTGAGACTTAATTGCCTAGTTAGGAATCCTTTAAATACTTGGCCTTCGGTCTATTGTATGTGACCCATTCATGTGCCATCTCGCACATATCTTCTAGCCCTTCCTCATTAGCTATTTTTGGCATAACCAAGATTCCTTCATCGAGCAATCTATTGAAGAGTGGTTGCCAACTTCGTAGCTTGAGATGCCCGCAAAGTGACAGTAAACGCATCATTAGCCTCTACCATACCACAAAATAGTTCAAATGGTCCATCCATTCTAACTAGACATCTTCATCATCAGGAAACATGATATTTTTCTTCTCAATTTCATCCTGAATTTTGTTTCTAAGCACAATGCATTCAAAAGTATCATGAGTTACTACATCATGCCATTTACAGTATTTTTTACCCTTAACTTCTTCAGCAGTTCTTACTTTATGTCTCCCTACTAATTTTATCTTTTTGTTAGATAATAACCAGTCCAAGATAGAATTAGCCTTCTTAGCATCAAAAGTATATGTCCTCTTTTGTCCAGATTTCATATCCTTTGGCGCCAGAAATTCTTTCTTCTCTAAAGGAGAACATTTATAAGGTAGTCCTTGAATGATTTCTGCCACGTCTACTTCTTGTGTAGTTTCAAAGTGGAAGTGCTCATCATTCTGAGCAAAGAAACTTTGGTGTCTTGCTGCACTTTCAGCTTGTAGGTTCCTTTCATACCTTACATCCAATTCTGCTAATTCAACAAAATCGCCAAAGGCATGACCATCAAATCTTTTCCTAAACCGAATTAGCATTCCCTCTTGAGCCATTTGTACAAACTCTCTTTCAGGAATGCTAACATGACACCTGATCTTGGCTATTTTGAATCTAGATAGGTAGTCTTCCACAGTTTCCCCTAACTTTTGTTGGATTCTGGCCAGATCGCTTAAAGTCACTCCTGGCTCAGTGCGTGCAAAATGATTTGTAAATTGCACCTGCATATCTTGCCAAGAATGGATAGAATTGGGCGGTAAATTAGTATACCACCAAAAAGCAGTCTCAGTAAGAGACATGGAGAACATTCTAGGCTTTAAGAATTCATTGTCTGCTGCCTCTTTACACTGACAATTGAACCTAGCTAACTATGTGTTCTTCAGCATAAACCCTATCATTCCTAGAGAACAGGGTGAAGTAAGGTATCTTAAACATTCTAGGAAATGGATTTGCTCTATCAATCCACTCAGGGTAAGGTTTTTGACCTATTTGCCTCTTATTTTTCCTAGAGGTATCCCCTACTAATCTTTAGACTAGTGCCTCAACCTGTGCTGCCAATGGATCCTGATGCCTTTTTGGGTGTCCCATATTCCCATACCCCATGTTTCCTACAGGATCATATGCAGGATTAGGATTAGGATTGAAAAGGTTGATTTTAATAACCTGCCATATGGATCTCCAGGTTGTGCATAAAAGTAGGATTGGCTGCCCCTTGTGCCATTTTTGGTGGGAATGTATGCCCATTTGTGGGCATCCCTTGATGATAAGCACTAGTTGCTTGGGCAAATGGAGTTGGGGGCTGACCATACCCTGGAATATTCTCATAATGAGGTGTACCAGCCATATTTGGTTGATTAGGAGGCATATAAGCATAAGGTGTAGAAGGAATACCAGCCATAGTTGGTTGGTTATGAGGCGTGTATGCATATGGTATACTGTTGTTGTTTGTAACAAAAAGTACCTTGCCTTTGTCCTCCTTGTGATGATCCGGGTTGGTGTGTGTTGTCACCCAACTTGTCCACCACCCATGGAAAATGAAGGTTGATGATGTCATGACGCTTGGTGCCCGGCCCGGCTCCACGCCCCGTTGCCATTACATCACTTCTCCTAGGATTTCCATGATTACCCTCTCCATGGCTCAAGGGTATTGCCCTTGTTTGATGCACATGGGAGGAAGTTTGTGGATCTCTCGAAATAGGTGGATCTCTAGTTTCAGGATGGGAGAAATGTACCCTTGGAGGGTAACCTATTGGAGGAACGTCTGGCGCTGTGCCACAACTTCCCCTTGCTCTATCTAACGGGACCTCTTCTAAGGCCTTAACTAGTTTCTCATTTAACTGATAATGTTTTTCGACTAGTGGTTCTAGGCGAGTAACTACTTCGTAGCAAGAGACTTGGACATTGCCCGTGAAAGTTGATGTAACAGCCCGATTCCCGAGCTGCTAGCTTAACTCGCTTAGTAATCACAAATCTCAATTAACACCAAAACAATAATAATCACTTATAAATTAGATAATACTCGTAGCGGAAACAACTTGAAATATACGATCCTGGACCTGTGGTTTATGGGCCCACAAAACAATATCCTTTAAATAAGACTTCAATTACATAGTCATTAAATCTCAAATTCCATGGCAAAAGAATAATCTATATTATAAGTAATTCTAAATAAACTCCTCTATATACAAACTTAAATCTCGGACTTTAACCCACAATACACAATTCGAATAATAACTTTGCTCTCAACTCGCTTCTGGCTTCCAACACAATCCTGCAACAAAGTTTGACTCTGCCACCCACCAAGTGACAGGCCACGAAATGACAACACCGTCCAGCAAAGCTGAGTACACACTGTATAATAGAAAATACAAGTTTAGGTGTATTTTGAAAATTAATTGATAACACATAGTCATAATAGCAAGTAGCCATAATCACTTCAATTACTTAGAGATTTCATAAGATCAATCTTTTGATATGACCGCGAGCGTAGCAAACTGTTGAGGGTCGTCACCCCACCTTTTTGCGTTCGCTTGCAAGACTTAACCCGAACATGTCCTTCTTCCGCCAGGACTTCCCCCTCCTGGTTGGGTAACAGTTAGGGAATACCCGCCCTAACTCGGGTGTATGCTCACGCCTCGCTTCCGTGATTAAAAACCAAGACATTTAGT
This sequence comes from Beta corolliflora, assembly GCA_947648045.1. Classification (NCBI taxonomy): domain Eukaryota; kingdom Viridiplantae; phylum Streptophyta; class Magnoliopsida; order Caryophyllales; family Amaranthaceae; genus Beta; species Beta corolliflora. The sequence continues at coordinate 24,556 of CANSZD010002338.1, forward strand.
GTTTCATTACCATACAATTCCATATACTTAACAAATTCCATTTAAAAGCATAAACATGGCAATTTAGTGTTTAAGCCTAGCTTAGGATAAGTAAAACATCTCAAGTGAACCATAGCATGCTAAATCCATGTTATATACTCAAAACACACACCATAATATACACCTCAAGTAATTTCATTCCATAATCATGCTTCAATAATAGAAAGAAACAATCACCTAACTATAGATAGGAAAACCTCTAGGTTACAATCCAAACTAAGTGTGTACCTTCACTTAGGGTGCTTAATGTAACTCAAACTCCTTATTCCAAGTGGTTTTATCCTTCCTACAACTTTCCCTGAATATATAAAGTACTAGGGATTAGTTTACACAAGTTTTAGAACATATATAACTAAGCTAAGTACAAGAGAGATGCAAAGCTGTACTTACAGCAATCTGTTTTATGTTCCTATGGAGTTTTCTACAACTTCCCAAGGCTTGAAAACTCTACCAAAAGCTTGAAACACTAGGGAATTATGTCTAGAAGAGTTTTATGTAAAGATAAGTAGGTGTTGAAGAAGAAAATTTAGGAGAAAGGGTCGAAAAACCAAAACACCTCTTTTATATAGTCGGGTTTTGGCGATACCCATGGGGGAGGGAAACCTATTCTGGGTGAGGTCGGTTTCTTGGAGTTTCTGGGTGATTCTTATTGGAGATGTTAGCTTGAGGTGTTGGCTTTCATGCATGCAAAGATCATCAAGAGATCGACACTTAAGCAATTGCTAAGAAGCATTCTTTGAGGATAGGTACGTGCGATATTTTAGCTGGCCAGCTTTTTACTATGTAAGGAATTTACCATATTAATCCACGTGTATTTTGGAAACAAATGACTATTTTAACCTTAAGACATCCCAAACATAACATATATCAAGTTTGATTAGATTCTGAGCTCGAATTCAACCCAAAAAGGCTCTTTAACTGGAGGTTTATTGTTACCCGATAAAACGGTCTCTACGCAATTTTCATAATCTTAAGGAATAAGGCTCTCAAAGGCTTTGTAACTTATCTATTGGTTCTCAAGGCTTTCTTAACCACCAAGAATGATAGTCCTTATCCTCTTTGACCTTTCTTAACCACTAAGAATGATAGTTCTTATCCACTTGCTTTCTTAACCACTAAGAATGTTAGTGCTTATCCACTTTTAGCTTTCTTAACCATTAAGAATGATGGTTCTATCCACTTTTGTCCTAGTATGATGTTGGAGAGAATTATAACTACTTAAAGGACCAAGGCCTGATGAGAACTTAATATAGCTAACAAAATAATTGAACCTGCTTAAAAATTCAGGCTGTTACAGTTGCACTCATAGTATCATTGATATCTACAAGTATTCTATCAATTTGCCTAGAGTTAATTTCTCTATTCTCTTCACTTATCCTTTGGAGGATGTCCGTGAAGACTCTGGCAGACTCATGGGCTAGAGTTCTGTAGTTAGAGTCAAACTGTTGTCCCTGACTCTCTCTGGCTTCTAATAGCAAATTCTTTACTACCTCCGTGATCTTTCCATAGATTTGGTGTATAAGTCCAGGACCAATACTACCTGGAGATGAGTTATCCCTTTGTGGGGTATCTCCAACTGACTCTTCATGACCATGATGAATTTGTTCACTATTGTTACCATGTACTTTTGTTTCTGCAGGAATTGAAGAACTAGTTTCCATGTTGTGGAAACTTGGTTCATCCTGGCAACTTCCTTATTCTTCTTAGAACAACGTGTTTCCGACATTTTAATAAAAACAACCGTTTTTTACAGTTAGTTTTCGAACATACGAAGAAGAAACTTCACAATTTAATTATGAATCTTCTTCTCCCATTGTGGTTGCCAAAAAACTTATTGGTGCAAAATCAGTTCGTTGACCTTGCAAACAAGTCAATGCACATCCAATAGTTTGATACTGAATGCCTTGGGAGGCTTAGTCCCTAGGGGTTACCGGTTTTAATTATAGATAAAACCTTGCTAACGTACTTTGTTGCAATATAATTAATGATTAAACTACAACGCCTATTAAATTCAGGTGAAACGTAATAAATAGAGCAAACAATAATTAATCTTTTTATCAATTAAAGAATAACATTCCCATACATGCCACAAACTTTAAGAAAGATTTTACAACACATGAAAGGATAAGTCAGGCTGGACAACTAAAGGGAAGACACGAAGGCTGTTACCTCCATGGTTCCTTGCTTCAATCGGAGAATTAGAGATCTTGGCGCCAGAACATGTTCTACGTCTAAAGAACTAAACTATAACCCCAGAAGGGGGTTGGCTAGGCTAAGGCTAGGCTACGCTAAGAAAAGAAGAAATACAATTTGATTGTGTTGTTCGTTGTTGTTTGCATGATGATCATTTCTCTATTTATAGAGAAACGTGTTATGTAACTTCCATGCTTGCTTGGAGGGAAAACATTTGAATCATATTTGATTCAAATCTCAATCATTTTCTGGCGCTGAATAATTGTAGCCTTGCACGTGTGTCTTTTTTTTAAACTGCTCATGATCATCCCTTGATTGTTTGTTCCTTTACTACCTTTGACTTTCGTCTCTTGATAGTCTTTACGGTTTTCTTCTATTGACTTTGACTTATGTTGACTTTGCCCAATGGGCTTTATGCTTTTATTGGTCCCTTACATTAAAGTAAGATCGAACCTTTTGAGGTCCAATTCGATGTACTAGAATAAATGTTACTTGACATCTAAAAATGGTGGTAACATGTGCGAAGGAACTAGTCACCACATACACGCGTGTCAGTCTCGGGCGTGTGGTGCGGTTGTGATTGTGAGATATTTTAGTTCAGTTAGATATTTTTTGCTGGAAATCAGCATTCATATCTTCGTTGATTTCATAACCGTTATTCTTTCCTTAATTATTATTTCCGTTATCCCTTAATATCCGCTTTGATTGATTGGTTTCCCGTTTTGGTTTTTTGCCTTCCTTTATATTTTGGAGCCGTTCGGTCCTCTTTTCGGACATAAAATCGCCTCCTCTAAAACCAGTCTTATTCTTCTCTTTTCTTGGCATTGTTCGAAGTGTTCTCAAACTACAACTTTGTACTACATCGGAGAAGCAGTAGTCATGTATCCCTGGAGGTTGGTTGGCAAGAGTCTGTGTATATGTAACGGGGTAAATTCAACTTTAGGGCAGTGTTAATTCACGCCACGACTTTCAAATAAGTTCATCAACTTTGAATTTCGTTTTTATTTTGTGCATCTCTAGAACTATTATGGCTGGTGAAAATGTTATCCGTACTACTGTGCCTATTACCGTCAATCCTTTTATCCCTGATATGTCTAAGTTAGACCCATTTGATGGCAAGACTTATATGATGTGGTCTGATAAGATGGAATTCTTTTTGGGGCATATTGGTGTTGATTATTGTCTGTTTTCAAATGTTCCACTCTAGAATTCTGTTAGGGATTTTGTTAAGGATAATAAGACTTGTCGTGGGATGTTATTGCATTATATGACTGCTGCACTTTATATGATCTATAGTAAGTCGAAAGATGCTAAGGATATTTGGGATGCTTTCGCGACTAAGTATGGTACTGATGATTTTGGGACTAAGAAATATGCTTGTAGTCGTTGGTTGAAATTTTCAATGACTGATGATAAACTTGTGCTTGACCAAGTTCATGAGTATGAAAATTTATGTGCTGATATTGTTGCTGAGGGTATGAAAATCTGTGAAACTTTTCAAGCCAACTGTCTTATTGAGAAGTTACCCCCTTCTTGGGAAGCGTATGCCCATTCCATGAAACACAATAAAAAAGACTTTACCCTTTAAGAGCTTGTCTCCCATATCAAGATTGAGGAATAGAACCGAATCCAAGCCAAAGGGAAATCTATTGATCATTCTTCCTCTGCTGCTAATTTGGTTGAGTGTAAGAATGCAGGTAAAGGACCAAAAGGTAAGAGTCCAAATCAGTTTCATGGTACGAGGCAAAATAACAACTTCAAAGGAAGACAGTTTAAGGGAAATTGTTTTATCTGTGTGATAAGGCTATATTTTATACATGTTTTGTCTTGTTATATTATGTTTTGGTATAAATTTTGAGGCTTATAATAGGTTTTTTATATGATATCTTAATGTTATAACAATTGAGTTACTTTAGTAACAAAGTTGATTTAAAATATGAAAAGTATACTCAATAAATTACTTGCTTGATTCTACTATTATTTATTCATGCTAATTTGGTTTATTTAATAATTTATAATAGTAGTGTGCTTTTACTATACAAATATTTTGTTTTAGAGCCCTTTTACTTTTATCACTTTATTGATTTATTTTGTAGGTTACATTTGCAAATGAAAAAGAAAAAAAAGAAGAAAGCTGATCATGATTCCACATCCTAAAGTACAAGAAAAGAAGTTCTTAAGTGGGAGTCCTCCACGTAGATTTAGGAGATTCATTCAACTAAAGCCCACCAAAGCAACTTCAAGAAAAATGAAAAGAAAGAGGAAAACCTCATGTTGGGCCAAAAAACAACACGGGGCCACGCATCAGCATCACAGATGAGAAGATTTGCAAAAGAAAAAAAAAGAAAGAAAGCAAAACCTAACACTAGAAACGCAGAACAGAGGGAGGTATAAAAGGAAGACTGATCAGAAACACGAAGGAGGAACGCAGAGCACGACACCAGACGGCAGAAGTTAGCAGACACGAGGGAGCAGACACGAGGGAACAGAGGAAAGGCGAAGTGACGATCATCTGAATCTGGAGTTTCTTTCTCTCTTCTCTTAGTTTATGCTATCTAATTTCGTTAATTACTATGTTTAATTTTAGATTTTTGTTTTCGATTAGTTGGGTTAATTTAGTTTCAATGTCTAGCTAAATTTCCATGTTCTAGGACTAGATGTAGTCTTTTATTTTCTGTCAATGATTTGAACTAAGTTGTTTGGATTGATTTATTTTTATTGCAATTTGATAATCTTGGTTTGTTTTCATATAATTGATTTGGCTAGTTGATTATATGTTTAAGATATTGGATTATTAGCGGAAGTGAAATTTCAATATTTGTTCGTGGGGTTATTAAACGTCAAGTAGTATAATTTTAGGAATAGTTATACACTTGGGGTGGTCTTTTATATAAATTTCTTGTTCGTAGTAATGGGTTTATATTAATTGTTATGACCACGGAAGTAGGCGTAAGATTATTATAAATACACGTTTTCTACCTTGGAAGAGGAGATAATATATTATAGGAAATTCGATCATTGCACTACAATAGTTTTTAATCCGACAACTAGTTTAATTTCATTGTAGAAGGTAATTGGCGAAATCTAAGTCCTAGAACTATTTGTCATATTTGATTCTTAACTATTGTCCGACGTTTTTAGAGTTAGAATTAGTATAGTTCTTATTTTATTAGTCTAGTTTATCACCACCATTCACTAATTCGGATCGTCTAAATAATATTAGATTTTCTTAATTTGGTAGTTGATTATAGACCTCTTTGTGGGAAACGATATCTTGCTTACCCTATATTTACTTTAATTGACCCGTATACTTGCGGTATTTTAAGGTACTTTTAGGACCGACCAAGTTTTTGGCGCCGTTGCCGGGGAGGCAATAATTCAATATCATACTAGAGGGACTTTAATATTAGTTTAGACTTCATTTTCTTGTTAGCACTTGTTTTATTTTTCTTTATAATTTTTCCCCCTTTCATAAACGTTTTGTTAGTGATATTTTTGTGTTCTTGAGTTAGTAGTATTAGAATTTTTTAACAATTAGTTTCTTTTCCTAATCACTAGTAGTTGTTTTTCTTAATTATTTAACGTAGAAGTTGATGCACTTTTGGTGATTTTCCTTTTGCTCACGTAATTATTAATTTGAGTTCAAACTTTTCGATATTTATTAGTGTATGCCACGTACTAATCGTTCTTTGGTTTCATTTGATCCGGAGATTGAAAGAAGACACTCGTGCACTAAGGAAACAAAAGAGGTTGGAGCAAATACAAAAGTTGTCCGATTTTGATTTGGAGTACATCTTTTCTGAAGAATCTGACAGTAAACCAGTAGCGATGGGGGATGACAACAATGAAAAGCCTCTACGTGACTACGCAATGCCGAATGCTAGTGCAAACGTTTTATAATGGTCTCGAATGAATCATTAGAATCACTATAGATCTTCTTCGGGGAGGTGCTATAATGGGTAAAACTACCGAGGTAGCCAATAAATTATTAGAATAAATGGCTTCAAATAATTATCACCGGTCTAATGATCGAAATAAACCAAGGAGACGGTGGTAAGTATGAAGTAGAAGGAATAAATATGTTAAAAGCAAAAATGGACAACTTAGTAAATTTGTTTACTAAAATGAATAATGTCAATTATGTGTGTTCTTCTAATGTGACATGTAATATTTGTGGTGGTTGCCATTTACCTACATAATGTGCTAATATGGAACAAGCTCAATAGGTTTCTAATTTTAATAGACCACCACAAAATGATCCTTACTCTAATACTTATAACCAAGGTTGGAGAAATCACCCTAATTTCTCTTGGAGAGACCAAGGACACCAAAATGCCAACTTTTGACCACCAAACCCACCTGGTTGTAACCCAAAACAACCACAACAAGAAAGTAAATCATCATGGGAGTTGGCTATTGAAAAATTGGCTAATGCTACTTCTGAAAGAATTGAAAAATTAGAAACTAAAGTTGATCAGAGCAACTTGGACAATTAGCTAATGCAATTAACTCTAGAAACCAGGGAGCCCTACCTAATAAAACAGAAGTCAATCCTAAGGAGCAAATCAAAGCCATAACTTTAAGGAGTGGTACAAAGTTATCTGAAGTAAATGACAAGTCTAAGGAGAATATGGAGTTAAAAGAAAATGAGCAAAACAATGAAGAATCAGTTGAAAAAGAACTAGAATCAGCCTCTCTTTCTCCTGTTAAACCTTATGTACCTCCAATTCCTTTTCCTCAAAGACTTAAAAAGAATAAGTTGGATAATCAATTTGAGAAATTTCTGAAAATGTTTAAAGAATTACAAATTAATATTCCTTTTGCTGATGCTTTAATGCAAATTCCTTCTTATTCTAAATTCCTTAAAGAAATCATGTCTAAGAAAAGAAAACTTGAAGATTACGAAACCATTGCTTTAAGTGAGGAATGTAGTGTTGTTATTCAGAATAAGCTTCCGCCTAAATTAAAAGATCCAGGGAGTTTTTCTATTCCTTGTACTATTGGTGATATTAATTTTTCTAAGGCTCTTTGTGATTTAGGTGCGAGTGTGTCACTTATGTCGTTGTCAATATGCAAGAAGCTAGGACTAACTGATTTAAAACGCACTACTGTCTCGTTACAACTTGCTGACAGATTTATTAAATATCCTCTAGGAGTAGTCGAAAATGTATTAATGAAGGTGGATAAATTTATTATTCCTGTTGATTTCATTATTCTTGATATGGATGAGGATGTTGATGTACCTATAATTTTGGGTAGACCATTTTTAGCTACTCGGTGCTATAATTGATGCTAAAAATGGTATGTTAACCTTTAAAATTGGTGAAGAAGAGGTGCGGTTCAATTTATTCCAATCTTCTAAATATCCTTCTTTTTACCGATCATGTATTTCGAGTTGATTTGCATGATGAATTAGATGCGTAAGAGTTTAACAAGGTTACTTTTAACGATCCTCTTGAGACATGTTTAGTAGGTGAACATTATGGAAATGATGCAGAGGTAAGTGAGATGGCTCTTGCATGACATCGGCATGTCCTCCATGGAAGAGAAAAGGTAATTATTTTGAGGAGCTCGGTAAAGGTAATGTTCTTCCCCCCTCCTTCTTTCGTGCAACCTCCCTGTTCTTGAACTTAAGCCACTTGCCTACACATCCGAAATATGCATATTTAGGTGATAATAATACGGTACTTGTTATTGTGAATGCTTCATTAAGCGATGAACAATTGAATAAGCTACTGCGTGTTTTAAGAGAAAGAAAAAGAGCATTAGGTTGGAGTATTTCAGATTTTAAAGGAATTAGCCCCTTTGTTTGCATGCATAAAATATGAATGGAAGATGATTTTAAACCTTCTATCCAAAATCAAAGACGCATAAATCCCAATATGCAAGAAGTAGTTAAGAAAGAAATTTCCGAAATGGTTAGATGATGGAATTGTTTATCCTATATCCGATAGTTCGTGGATTAGTCCCTGTTCAAGTTGTACCTAAAAAGGGTGGAATCACAGTAGTGCCTAATGATAATAATGAACTAATTCCCACTAGGACCGAGTCACCGGTTTGGAGAGTATGTATTGACTACGAGAAAACTTAATAGTGCCACTCGTAAAGATCATTTTCCACTACCCTTCTTAGATCAAATGTTAGAAAGAGTAGCCGGATTTGAATACTATTATTTCCTTGATGGTTACTCTGGGTTTAACCAAATTCCGGTGGCTCCTAAAGATCAGGAGAAAACCACATTTATCTGCCCTTATGGTACCTATGCGTTTCGTAAAATGCCTTTTGGATTATGTAATGCACCTGCTACCTACCAACGTTGTATGATGTCTATATTTTCAGATTATATTGAAAAAATAATGGAAGTTTTTATAGATGATTTCTCTGTTTTTGGATCTTCTTTTGATAAATTGCTTAGCTAATCTATCTCTTGTCTTGCAATGTTGTGAAGAATCTAATTTGGTGTTAAATTGGGAAAAATGCCATTTTATGGTACAAGAAGGGATTGTACTCGGGCATAAAATATCTAAGAGTGGTATTGAGGTGGACCGTGCAAAAATAGAAGTAATTGAAAAACTTCCTCCACCTCTTAATGTTAAGGGAATTCGAAGTTTTCTAGGACATGTTGGTTTCTATAGGTGTTTTATTAAAGATTTTTCTAAAACTTCTAAACCCCTATGTGATTTATTGAACAAAGACACCCCCTTTGATTTTAATGTTGATTGTTTGCATGCTTTTAACAAGTTAAAACAAGAATTAATTTCAGCACCTATTGTAATAGCCGCTGATTGGAATTTACCTTTTGAATTGATGTGCGATGCGAGCGATTATGCTCTTGGTGCTGTACTAGGACAAAGAAAAGATAAAAAGTTGCATGTGATTTATTATGCTAGTAAAATGCTTAATGATGCTCAATTAAATTATGCAACTACTGAAAAAGAATTACTTCTTGTTGTTTTTGCAATGGATAAGTTTAGATCATATCTTATAGGGTCTAAAGTAATTGTTTACACGAGATCACTTTGCCTTAAAATACTTATTAGATAAAAGGATGCTAAACCTAGACTTATTCATTAGATACTTCTACTACAAGAATTTGATTTAGAAATTAAAGATAGAAAAGGTGTTGAGAATCCAGTGGCAGACCACTTATCTAGACTGCAAATTCATGAAAAAGGTAATGCAATACCCATTAACGATAGCTTCCCTGATGAGCGTTTGCTGGTAGTTTCTAACCCCCCTTGGTACGCTGATTTGGTGAACTATTTGGTGCGTGGTATTATTCCCCCTGATTTTAGTTATCAACAGAAGAAGAAATTTATGTGGGATGTTAAGCATTATTTTTGGGAAGAACCTTTGTTATACAAGTTTTGTGCTGATGGTATAATTAGACGTTGTATTCCTGAAGAAGATATAGAAAGAATATTGCTTCATTGTCATTCTTTAGAGTGTGGTGGTCATTTTAGTACTAACAAGACAGTAGCTAAAGTTTGGCAATCGAATTTTATTGGCCTACTATGTATAAAGATGCAAGAAACTTTGTTGCTAAATGTGATAGATGTCAAAGAGTTGGTAATATATCTAAGAGAAATGCAATGCCTATGAATATTATTCTTGAAGTTAAACTGTTTGATCTTTGGGGAATAGATTTTATGGGTCCTTTTCCTCCTTCTCAAAACAATAGATACATATTAGTGGCAGTTGACTATGTATCAAAGTGGGTTGAAGCTATAGCCACTCAAACCGATGATTCAAAGGTTGTTATGAATTTTATCAAAAGAACATATTTTCCGATTTGGTGTTCCTAGAGCAATATTAAGTGATGGAGGCTCTCATTTTCGTAATAATCCACTTGATAGTCTTTTAAGAAAATACGGGGTAACTCATAAAGTAGCTTTAGCTTATCACCCTCAAACAAATGGTCAAGTAGAGCTTGCTAATAGGGAGTTGAAGTAAATTCTTGAGAAAACAATCAATAACTCTAGAAAAGATTGGTCTAGTAAGATAGATGATTCTCTTTGGGCCTATAGGACAGCCTTTAAGACACCTTTAGGCATGTCTCCTTATAGGCTAGTGTATGGAAAATCCCGCCATCTCCGGTAGAAATCGAACACACGGCTTATTGGGCTATTAGAGAGTTAAATATGGACCTTAAAGCCGCTGGAGCTAAGAGACAATTACAACTTAGTGAGTTGGAAGAATTCGGACTAGATGCCTATGAGAATGCTAAATTATATAAAGAGAAAACGAAACTTTGACATGATAAACACATCAACCCTAAAGAATTTGAAGTAGGCAAAGAAGTTTTACTTTTTAATTCGCGACTTAAACCTGTTCCCTGGAAAGTTACGATCAAGGTGGTCCGGCCCCTTTACTATTGTTAAAGTTTACCCTTATGGTTCGGTTGAATTGCAAGGTCAAAATGACATTTTTAAAGTAAATGGTCACCGTCTCGGACCTTATCTTGCGGGTGAACTATTACCCTACGGGGAGTAACTTACTCCTTAGAAGATCCCATTGCAATATGAATTTCAAGATAGTCAAGCTCGTGACTTTAAACATGCGCTACTTGGGAGGCAACCCAAGCTCATTTACATTTTGTTTCCTTTTCTTTTCCTATTATTAGTATTGTTATCTTGTTTTTCTTTTACCTTTCTCTTCCCAATTGCGGGTAGTTAAAATTAAATAATTACATCGAGTAAGTTAGATTTCAAAGAATCGCAGATGTCTTCTATGTTCTGCTGCTTATAGTCATGCACCGGACAACACCTACATGGCGGAAAACATCTTTGCAATCTTAATACACCAGGTTGTATTTCTCCTTTTCTTACTCATTTTGTTTTCCGTTTTTGTTGGCTGCATTTTTTTTTTACAACTCTTTTCCCCTATTCCCCTGGATGGATGTTGAGTAGTACATTGAGGACAATGTTTATAATAAGTGTGGGGGAGAGGATTAAGCTTTGGATTCTTGGATTTGATGTATTGTTGTGATGCCGATATTAATTTGTATGAAGAAGCGGAGTCTAGAAAATGAGGAAATATAATTGGATATGCTATATTTTAGGGGAGGTGTCTTGCCAAAATTTGTGTAGAAATTTATAATTGCAATGTCCGATATTGATTTGAAGGCAAATTCCGTTAGCTTAATTTGCTGAAAAAGAAAAATAAAATAGTTTTGAAATTGAACTAAAAATAAATAAAAAAATGTTTTTCTAGTTTTGTTGCAAGTTAATGGGTTTTTATGTTGACTGATTCGGAGAATATCATAGCATAATTGTGTAAGTGTTTGGCAAGTGGTAAGAATGGTTATTTATGATTTGATTGTGATTGACTTGGTGGACATCTATAACCATTGTGAGACTTTTGACCCTTTTAATAGACTAAAACATCTATGTTAGTCTCTATTTTTTCATGAGAGTGTGTGTTAGTTCCTGGTGAAATATAGACTCTTGAATTTGCATTGGTTTCTTCGAGACTACATTGAAGCATGAGCATGCATAAAAATGATTAAGGCGTTCTTTTTTGTCGAACCACATTTAGCCTAAGTTACCTACATTATCATATCTCTTTCTAAAGCCCCTCTGAGCCTTAAGCCTATTTCTTTTGTTTAAACCACATTACAAGCTTATTTCCTAAACACATGACTTTTACCTAATCTTTGAGCTAGTGGAATATATGACATGGTTTGAATGGGGTTGTACGTCATACTTCTATGTGTAGGTGATCCTATTAGTTTCCAATTATGTTCTTCTCAAAAAGAAAATATCAAAATGAAATGAAAATTATGAAGGAACAAAAGAAATGACAAAATATGAAAAAAGAAGAAAAAGAAAGAAAATGTTGATATTGAGAATGAGAATGAGTTTGGGGAAGTTTATTATTAGATATATATTGCTAACATTTGAGTAGTTGGAGTTTTGATTGTGGCCATTACTTTGGCCTTGTTACATATTGTGTACTCCACTAGTCTTAAAGGTTTTGAGCACCAAATCCTAAATACTCCTTACCCTCTCACCTTAGCCTTACATTACAATCTTATTAAGTCCTTTTGATTTTTGTATGCTCTATGTCTTACTAAGTAGTGGAGGATTGAACGATATGCAAATTTAAAGATGACACATTTCATTTCGAGTCGACTTCTTAGGTTTTGAGTGATAATTATTAAACCCTAAACACATGAGTGATTATAAATTTGTTTTTATTTGCACAACTAAAGTGAGGGTTTACCAAGTTAATCATTTCAATTACTCAAATCTTGAATATGGTTGTGGTAAGATGTAATGGAAACACTAATACATAAAGTACTATGTTTTTTGAAGAGTTGGTTGGTCTTTGGCTCATTGCTTGTGATGTCTAAACAATATTTTTGAGCAAAAAAAAATTTGTTTCTATAAAACTTATTTTTGGTCTTTGTGAAAACTTTCAGTTAAGTTATAGCTGCTTATACTAGAATTTGCTTGAAAAGTCAGTCAGTTGCGAAGTTAAAATTTATATTGGTAGATAGATGCTTCTATTATATAGTCCTAGTTTGCTCGAGGACTAGCAAACCTTAAGTGCGGGGGAGTTGATAAGGCTATATTTTATACATGTTTTGGCTTGTTATATTACGTTTTGGTATAAATTTTGAGGCTTATAATAGGTTTTTTATATGATATCTTAATGTTATAACAGTTGAGTTACTTGAGTAACAAAGTTGATTTAAAATATGAAAAGTATACTCAATTAATTACTTGCTTGATTCTACTATTATTTATTCATGCTAATTTGGTTTATTTAATAATTTATAATAGTAGTGTGTTTTTACTATACAAATATTTTGTTTTAGAGCCCTTTTACTTTTATCACTTTATTGATTTGTTTTGTAGGTTACATTTGCAAATGAAAAAGAAAAAAAAAAGAAGAAAGCTGATCATGATTCCACATCCTAAAGTACAAGAAAAGAAGTTCTTAAGTGGGAGTCCTCCACGTAGATTTAGGAGATTCATTCAACTAAAGCCCACCAAAGCAACTTCAAGAAAAATGAAAAGAAAGAGGAAAACCTCATGTTGGGCCAAAAAACAACACGGGGCCACGCATCAGCATCACAGATGAGAAGATTTGCAAAAGAAAAAAAAGAAAGAAAGCATTCATATCTTCGTTGATTTCATAACCGTTATTCTTTCCTTAATTATTATTTCCGTTATCCCTTAATATCCGCCTGATTGATTGGTTTCCCGTTTTGGTTTTTTGCCTTCCTTTATATATTGGAGCCTGTTCAGTCCTCTTTTCAGACATAAAATCGCCTCCTCTAAAACCAGTCTTATTCTTCTCTTTTCTTGGCATTGTTCGAAGTGTTCTCAAACTACAACTTTGTACTACACCGAGAAGCGATAGTCATGTATCCTCGGAGGTTGGTTGGCAAGAGTCGTGTATATGTAACGGGGTAAATTCAACTTTAGGACAGGTGTTAATTCACGCCACGACTTTCAAATAAGTTTATCAACTTTGAATTTCGTTTTTATTTTGTGCATCTCTAGAACTATTTCGGTCGGTGAAAATGTTATCCGTACTATCGTGCCTATTACCGTCAATCCTTTTATCCACGATATGTCTAAGTTAGACCCATTTGATGGCAAGACTTATATGATGTGGTCCGATAAGATGGAATTCTTTTTTGGGGCATATTGGTGTTGATTATTGTCTGTTTTCAAATGTTCCACTCTAGAATTCTGTTAGGGATTTTGTTAAGGATAATAAGACTTGTCGTGGGATGTTATTGCATTATATGACTGCTGCACTTTATATGATCTATAGTAAGTCGAAAGATGCTAAGGATATTTGGGATGCTTTACAGACTAAGTATGGTACTGATGATTTTGGGACTAAGAAATATGCTTGTAGTCGTTGGTTGAAATTTTCAATGACTGATGATAAACTTATGCTTGACCAAGTTCATGAGTATGAAAATTTATGTGCTGATATTGTTGCTGAGGGTATGAAAATCTGTGAAACTTTTCAAGCCAACTGTCTTATTGAGAAGTTACCCCCTTCTTGGGAAGCGTATGCCCATTCCATGAAACACAATCAAAAGACTTTACCCTTCAAGAGCTTGTCTCCCATATCAAGATTGAGGAATAGAACCGAATCCAAGCCAAAGGGAAATCTATTGATCATTCTTCCTCTCTTTGCTAATTTGGTTGAGTGTAAGAATGCAGGTAAAGGACCAAAAGGTAAGAGTCCAAATCAGTTTCATGGTACGAGGCAAAATAACAACTTCAAAGGAAGACAGTTTAAGGGAAATTGTTTTATCTGTGTGATAAGGCTATATTTTATACATGTTTTGGCTTGTTATATTACGTTTTGGTATAAATTTTGAGGCTTATAATAGGTTTTTTATATGATATCTTAATGTTATAACAACTGAGTTACTTGAGTAACAAAGTTGATTTAAAATATGAAAAGTATACTCAATAAATTACTTGCTTGATTCTACTATTATTTATTCATGCTAATTTGGTTTATTTAATAATTTATAATAGTAGTGTGCTTTTACTATACAAATATTTTGTTTTAGAGCCCTTTTACTTTTATCACTTTATTGATTTATTTTGTAGGTAACATTTGCAAATGAAAAAGAAAAAAAAGAAGAAAGCTGATCATGATTCCACATCCTAAAGTACAAGAAAAGAAGTTCTTAAGTGGGAGTACTCCACGTAGATTTAGGGGATTCATTCAACTAAAGCCCACCAAAGCAACTTCAAGAAAAATGAAAAGAAAGAGGAAAACTTCATGTTGGGCCAAAAAAAACAACACGGGGCCACGCATCGGCATCACGGATGAGAAGATTTGCAAAAGAAAAAAAAGAAAGAAAGCAAAACCTAACACAAGAAACGCAGAACAGAGGGAGGTATAAAAGGAAGACGAAAGGAAACACGAAGGAGGAACGCAGAGCACGAGACCAGACGGCAGAAGATAGCAGACACGAGGGAGCAGACACGAGGGAACAGAGGAAAGACGAAGTGACGAACATCTGAATCTGGAGTTTCTTTCTCTCTTCTCTTAGTTTATGCTATCTAATTTCGTTAATTACTATGTTTAATTTCAGATTTTTGTTTTCGATTAGTTGGGTAAATTTAGTTTCAATGTCTTGCTAAATTTCCATGTTCTAGGACTAGATGTAGTCTTTTATTTTCTGTCAATGATTTGAACTAAGTTGTTTGGATTGATTTATTTTTATTGCAATTTAATAATCTTGGTTTGTTTTCATATAATTGATTTGGCCAGTTGATTATATGTTTAAGATATTGGATTATTAGCGGAAGTGAAATTTCAATATTAGTTCGTGGGGTTATTAAACGTCAAGTAGTATAATTTTAGGAATAGTTATACACTTGGGGTGGTCTTTTATATGAATTTCTTGTTCGTAATGGGTTTATATTAATTGTTATGACCACGGAAGTAGGCGTAAGATTATTATAAATACACATTTTCTACCTTGGAAGAGGAGATAATATATTATAGGAAATTCGATCATTGCAATACAATAGTTTTTAATCCGACAACTAGTTTAATTTCATAGTAGAAGGTAATTGGCGAAATCTAAGTCCTAGAACTATTTGTCATATTTGATTCTTAACTATTGTCCGACGTTTTTAGAGTTAGAATTAGTATAGTTCTTATTTTATTAGTCTAGTTTATCACCACCATTCACTATTTCCGGATCGTCTAAATAATATTAGATTTTCTTAATTTGGTAGTTGATTATAGACCTCTTTGTGGGAAACGATATCTTGCTTACCCTATATTTACTTTAATTGACCCGTATACTTGCGGTATTTTAAGGTACTTTTAGGACCGACCACTGTGGTAAGTTTTGTCATACTGCAAAAAATTATCTCCAAAAAAACACTCCTGGAAACCAGTCTACAAACAAAGCAAAGGAAAACAAACCTCAAGCCAACCTTGCTGAAGATGTGATTATTGTTGTGGTGGCCGAAGTGAACCTGGTGAGCAATGTGACCGAGTGGGTTCGGATCTTTGGAGCAACTCGCACATCTATTTAAGCTGGAAATGTTCCGGGACTACAACAAAGTTTCGGAAGGCGAATATGTCTTCATGGGCAACTTAAGCCTTTGAGGGTACTTGGCAAAGGAAAGGTTTTTCGAAATTAACTTTTGGAAAAACCATTGCTTTGCAAAATGTTTTACATGTGCCCGATATCCACAGAAACCTCATTTCTGGTTCTCTTTTAAACAAAGCTGGTATCAAGATGACTTTTAAATATGATAAACTTGTATTAATTAGAAATGGTGATTTTGTGGGTAAGGGATTTTGTAATGGGGGGTTATTTGTTCTTGATGTTTTAACTAATAATAAAACTTCTATTTACTACAAAAAAGGCCTTAGAAAACGCCTAAATAAGGCTTAAGAAAACGCCTCAGAACGGTTCTCCAAATCAGCGTAGTGTTAACTGTTAAGTTAAGAGAACGCCTTAGGTAGGCATTTAGTTTGATTGAGGAAAAATAAACTTGTATGTGAACCAACGGTTCTCTTTGCAGTGTTTTAAGCAGAGAGCAAAAGGGAGAACATATTTGATACTAGAGCGTTCTCTTTGTTAACTTTTTTTTAAAAAAAAATATCAATTGCCAACTGCCATTGAGTTGAAATCACAAATAAATAAATCAACCCAATTTCTATTACTGCCAATATCAACAATATATTAGTTATATTTCTGCTAAATAATCCTAAATACAAATAAAATTTAAATGAAATAATGAAATGAACAGAGAGATTGAACATTATATTTAATTTTACAGTTTATAAAAGGATTTTTTGACTTTTACCACCTTGTATGTTCAACTTTTTCAAAACAACCACCTTATATGTTAAAAAGCTTTAAATAACCACCTTATATCACCAAAAAAATTTAAACTCCAACCACTTAACAGATTCTGTGAAGAGGAACGTTAGTGGGGCCCAGTTAGTTTAATGCCAATTCGTTTTCCCTCCAAAATGTCATCCTATTCCCTCTTGCATTATAAAGGATGCAATTGAAACATCCCAAAACCTCAAATCCACTAAAAAACACTAATTTTTTCCTGAAATTGGGTTAGGGTTATATCGACACGGGTTTGGTCGAATCGGCGAAGAACAAAATTTGGGGATAATTTTTTGCCGTCGGTGAAGGTATGTAACTTAATTTCGTCGATTAGGGTTTCTAAAATGTTGGGAAAAGGTTGTTTTTTGCGATAATTGGTCGAGTCATGAACGCAAATTAATTTGTTTACTTCAATTATTTGATTGATTAGGTTAAATGTCATCTTCAAAACCAAAATCCATAGAAGAAGAAGTTGTTAGGTGTGATTGTGGTGTTCAGTGCGAAATTGAGGGCGGGGACAAGCGACAACCCGGGAAGAAGGTTTTGGGGATGCAAATTCTATGAACATGGCAATCCTAACAAACTAGGCTGCAAGTTCTTCGAGATGGGTGGATAAGAATATTGAGGATTGGCGGAGGGATGTCACTAACCAAGCTGTTGCTTGACAAAAAGCTTCTTCAAAATGATGTTGCCATGCTTAGGAATGAAGTGAATGACTTGTGTGGCCAAAGAAGATGCTTATTAGCTGAAAATGATACATTGAAGGTCAAATGCAAGGCAATGAGGGTAGAGATGAAGCAACTCATGAAGGAAGGAAACAAAAAGGGGGTCAAGGGTAGTCCAAAGTATCCGCTTGTAGGATTAATATTTATTGTCTTAATCAATGTTGTTGTGCTTTTAACTTTGTTTAGTTAAATGAGGGCGGAGGTGTATGTGGTTGTGGGTTGTGGGTTGTAGGTTATAATGGGTGAATTTTATAACTTGTGTGTGGAACCTATTTGAATGTTATGAATGAAGATGATCAAGTAACTTTCTTGCATCAATTTGAGCCTTAAATCTGCATTTATATATACTTTGAGCTGAATGTTTTAAACAATTACAACTTCTACAAAAACAGGAAAGCTTTGTCTATAAAACAGGACTACAAGCCCATTGTTCCAAAGGGGGGGTTGGGGGAGAAATACACCCATATTTAAACAAGGTTCAAGCCATCAGTTGGCATAATACTATAAGACAAACCATATTGTTCAACTAAAACAGGAGTACAAGACATATTGTTCTACTCAAAGACATCAAATCTTTTTGGCCATTGACCTAGTTTGCAGTTTCTCTCTTACAGGAACTCTCACTGTTGTATTGCTAGCAGTAGTGGTGCTGACTGGTTGAGTGGATGATGATGGTTTTTGTTGGGCTTTGGTGGCAGTTGCTTTCTTCTTGGTGTAGATTAGTGCATGTTGCTGTGTTAGTTGGGATAGGGGTGGGTTGCTTGAGGATGTTTCCTGGTGTGGTTGGGTTTCAGCAACTCTACATGCCTTGTTTTTCCTTTGTGCAACAACCCTTGTGAATTGCTAGGTGGTCTCCCACCTTGTTTAGTTGGCACTTGTTTAACTGGCACTTGTTCATTTGTTTCCCCCTTGCCCTTGCAACCCCTTTTATTGTGGTCAAGCTTGCCATAGTTTCCACACCTGTTTTCCCTCTTCACCCTTTTAACTTGGTGTGTTGTTCCCTCACCTTTTTCCTTCTTCCTTTTCTTGAGAGATGGCTTCCCTGGCATTTTTCTGTAAGCTGGTGGAAGAGGTTGTGGTAGGTTCACCTTCTCCCATTGCTTAGGACTAGGCATTGGTTTAATAACTGGTGCATAAGCCTTTAGTTAAGTGTCCCTGAAACATGATCAACATATGCAAGTCAGTTAACTTATAGTCTTATGTAAGGTGAGAACAATTAGTACAAGAGACGAGGAAAGTACCGATGTATGCCTCATGTACATAATTCTCCACATTATCTCTCTTATGTAGAATACATGCAAAGGCATGTACACATGGAATTCCAGTCAATTTCCACTGATAGCATGTGCAACTTTTTTCCATCAAGTTCACCACAAATTGATCACCCCTAAAATCAACTTCAAAAACCCCTAGTCTTGAGGGACTGATAATGGCTGCTCTAGATGGCTTCTCTAACTTCTGAAATATACCCTTAACATAGGGCATGAATCTTCCATCATACTTTTGTACTCCTTCCCATTTCTCAAAATTTCTTTTCATCATATACCTCCTCATCCACTCCATTTGAGTGAGGATTGGTTTATCCCTTGCATCCTTCAAGACTGCATTAAAAGTCTCACACATGTTGTTTAACAACATGTTAGACTTGCAATCAGCCTTGAAGGCATGCCTTGACCAATGATAATATGAGATTTTCTCAAGATATGCATGAGCATCCTCACTTATAAACTTAATAGCATCCATGTAACCATCAAAATTAGCCTAAGTACAATAGCATCCAGGAAAATACATGAGACAATAGGAAAATACATGTAATAAACTGGATTTCTATGGCTACAAAGAAGGTGATGTTGGGTTATATACCTTTGTAGATGATCTGGCAGCATCCCAGGTCAATTCCTTGTATAAAGTGCCAGAGAATTGGAGTTTAAAGTTTGCCCAGATGTGCCTTACACAGAATCTGAGTGTTGCTTTTGGTGTCACTTCACTGAAGGCTTCCAACAGACCCTGTAAGAAGAAGTGAATACAAGTTAGTGTAATTCATTGTCAATTAATACATATGAAAACAAAATAAGTGTGAGTATAAGTTTGTATTCACCTTTTATCTGTCTGACATGAAGGTCCAACCTTCACCATTTGCTGAACCCATACTCTGGCATATTGTTCAGATGCATCCCCATATATTATCAGCTTTGCCCTTGCCCTAGCAAGCCACAACTTGCCATAACTCACATGGAATCCTGTGTCAAGGAACACCTTCTTAGCAAATGCTTTTAACTTCCAACTTGGATCACTTCTCCATTCCTCTAAGTACCTTTCCCCTAAATACTCAGCACTAATCCTTGAGTTGTTGTTTCTAACCATACAATTGTGTTTCAAAACAAGACTTTTAATCTGCCAGTTCTCTTCACCTTTCATCTTTTTCACATGAACCTTAAACCCACACTTGGATGTCTCTTCACAAGTGCATTTCACTCTCTTACTTTTCTTCTTGTCCCATGGACAATCACACCTATACTTGCAATAGGTGGTTACTCTGTCAGCACAGTTGTGGAGAAAGTAATAGTCATACTTGTTCTCCACAACATGAAACCTTAATGCCTTCCTAACAACCTCAACACTTGCAAATTTCAACCCAAGTCTAAGCACAACTGGTTTCTTGAAATCTGTCTCACTATTAAAAAAAGGGTAGGGATCTATCTCTTCATCAGATCCTGCCAAGCTTCTTAGCTCATCAGACTCTCCTTCTAGTTCCTCCTGAATTCTTATCTCTTCTCCCTCAATATTTCTCTCAAAAGCAGTCTTACCAGAGTTGAAACTCCTGTTCACCACATCCAAACTCCCTAAAACTTGAGCTGTGAGATCATCATACTTCACTTGGACAAACAACTCACCATCATCATCATCAAGAGTTGTCTCTTCCTCTCAAGGCTTCCACACAATATCAAGGTCCACTAGTAGAATAATTGCTTATTGCTGCGGTGGAATTGCTGCGATTTTACCCATACGCAGCAATAAACCGCGTCAAAAGAAAAGGTAAAATATAAAAATACACATATTGCTGCGGTTTCCACTAAAAACCGCAGCAATAGAATACAACGGTCACTTTTCAAAATTGACACTGTTTATAACAGCTCTGTTGCGGCGGTTCCCAGGCGGAACCAAACAATAGATTAATATAATATTTAAAAAATTATTTTAATCTATTGCTGCGGTTTCTGTCAAAAACCGCAGCAATAGGGTCATTTATTACTATAAAAAATGCGACTAGGGTTCTCTGTCCTCTTCTTGTGCGCCGTTTCATATCTTCACTCCCTCGTCTCTCACCCTCACTCCTCCCTCACCGCCTCACTCCTTCACCCTCCCACACTCTCCTCCCTCACCGCCTCACTCCTTCACCCTCCCACACTCTCCTCTCACGCTACTCTCTTCTTTCTCTTAATCTCACTCCTCTCACGCTGTTATTTTAATCTATTAACTCTCTCTCATTAATTGTGGCGCGGTGGCCGGAGATCTCTCTTCTCTCTAGATGTTGGGGCCTGCGAAAGACTTGAAGATGTTGGGGCGGTGAAGGACGTGCGTGACTTATTCATCGAAAATATCTCCCGATCTCTCTTCTTTCTTCCAGCGAAAATCTCTCTTCTCTTCTAGTTTCTAAATTTCGACGGCTTGATTTGGAGTCTTGACTGTACAGATACAAAGGAAGAAGTACATATACAGAGCAGTGAAGAAGACCAAGTTTGGGGTCCGATGTTTTCGATTTGGGGGGTTCATTTTCTATTTCTCTTTTCCTTTTCTTTTTTCTCCCCTTGTTTTGATGTCGTATTGTATCTTTTTTTTTAACTTTTTGTTTTCTTTTCCCTTTTTCTTTCTTCCCTTTTTAATGCTCTTCTTTTCGTTTTTTCGAGTAGGAGTTTTCTTTTCATTTTCTTTTTTACTTTTTCTTTTTATCTCTTTACCATTTTTCTATTTTTATTTTCTATTCTCTTTTCTCTTTTCCTTTAGAGGTTGTATAAATACCCTTAACTCATAAGTTTTTAGCCTAGTTTTATCATCCTCCTCGATTTTATTTCTGGTGGTGATGATTTTGTTTGTGCAAGTGAGAGATTTTATCTAGAGTTTTGTCAGATTTGTATTGGTTTTTTTTCCCTCAATTTATATTTTCAGGGACTTAATTTCTTTTATTCTTAATAATGGTAAAAGGTAATCATGTAACTGACCAAATTTTGTAATGAGAAATATTCAAGTTGTACAAGTATGCTTCAAACTATAATTTTGTATACTTATTATCGTTACCATTTTCAAATGGATATATATAAATTTGTATCATTGAAACTCGATACCACTACAATCATTTAATTTTTTTTTTACGTATACCTATTCTTGCTTGTTTCTTCCCGCACGCAGCAATAAATAGTTCGGTGAATTCCTATTGCGCGGTTTTGGGAAGAAACCGCAGCAATAGGTTGACCTATTCTTTGTTGTTACGGGAAGAAACGAAGCAGCAATAGGTTGACCTATTACTGCGGTTTTGGAAAGAAACCGCAGCAATAGGTTGAGATATTGCGGCGGTTAAAAACCGCAGCAATAGATAATTACATATTCTTTGCGCCCTTAATTCTGCCGCTGACCAAAACCTTGATAATAGGCCACTTAATGACCGCGCAGAAGAAGCAATTATTCTACTAGTGGTCACCGAACTCGGAACTTGAGGAACCACTACTCTCAACGAGAAACAAATCCTTCTTAGCTCTTTTCCTCTTTCCCTTCCCTGATCCTTTTGCTTCTTTCTTCACCTTCCCTTTCACCTGCCCTTTCACCTGCCCTCTCTCTGCTCTTTGCTGAACCTCCTCACTCGTACCTATCACTTTTCCCTTACCCTTCACAGCAACATGTTTTCTCCTAGGTGTTGAAAAGATAGGTTTAAGTATAAGCACAACATCTTCATCATCATTACAGTCTAGGTCTTCATTCTCTCTGCTCTTTGGTGATATGAACCTTGGGCTTCTCCTTGGTTCAAGTTTAATTCTAGTGTGATTAAAAGAGGTCTGACTTTGTTGGGTCAGGGGACCTTCTTTTGGGCTGTGTAGGGATACAGTCTTGGTTTTGGGCTCAGTCTTGGGCTTGGTTTTAGCCTCAGTCTTGGGCTTGGTTTTAGGCTCAGTCTTGGGCTTGGTTTTGGGCTCGATCTTGGGCTTGGTTTTGAAATTGAGTTTGGATAAATTCACCGAAGTAAAGATGTCAACATAAACAAATTTGTCCATTGTTTTCAACCATTTCTGCACCCCTTCCTCATTAACTATTTCAATCTTCCTACCATTAATGGAGTGACCTCCCTCCTTATACCAAAACCTAATCACATCAGGACATGGCTCCCCATTGCATTGGTAGCTATTGTTAATATATCCAATAAGCATTTGCTGGTCTATTTCATTAAGAGGAACATGACATTTTGTACTGATCCACCCACCCTTATATGCAGCATTGATTTTCCCCTTTTTGTTAGTTTCAACAAACTTACCCCCAATGTAAAATCTAATAATGGATGTGTTCTGTTCTTCAATTACCATGCTGAATTCAGTAAACAAGTAAACAATTTTCAATTAGGCTCACAAAATTAGGGCTTTCAATTGCAAATAAAGAATTGGTTTTTTTTTCAATTGCAAGCAAAAGCGTCAATAAAAAATTAGGGTTCTAATTTCAAAGCAATTACTCCTAACCATTACAGTAACTTGTAAAACTTGTAAAAGTAAGAAGAAAGAGGGAAGTTTACCTTAATTAGGGCAACTTTTCGTTGCTTTTCACGCTGCTTTGGTCCATTCAACTCAGTCAACAGTAAGATTCTTTGGGACCACCTTCAACTGAGTAAACTCACCAATAAGTGCAACGCTGGAAGATGATGACAACAAACAATTGATTACAGGTTCCATTTGCCAGGGGTAATTGAATGGAGATTGGAGAAAATAACAGTGAGAGTGAAAGAGATGAAGAAATGAGGCAACAATGGTTCAAAGGGGGAAATTCGTAATTTTAGGGTAAGGGTTAAGCGCATTAAACTAATGGGCCCCACTAACGTTCCTCTTCACGAGAATTGTTAAGTGGTAGGAGTTTAAAAACATTTTGGTGATATAAGGTGGTTATTTAAAACTTTTAACATATAAGGTGGTTGTTTTGAAAAAGTTGAACATATAAGGTGGTAAAAGTCAAAAAATCCTTTATAAAAAAAATCTTCGGAGATCTGTATGAAGTAAAATGCTCTTCAACGGCTCATCATAAGCCCACACCACCCACCGCATCTTGTTCTTCGTCTCGGCTCATCCGACCGCGCCGTCGACTCTACGTTAGCCGCCGATCTAGGTCTATGGCTTGTCCACGTGGATGTTTCTAGGTTCGAGGAGATCGTGTCGCGACTCTTGTGATGGTTGTTGTTCTTGGTCTCCTGCGATGTACACATCTGTTGCACCGAGCATTCTCTCTCCTCATTACGGTTGGTTGGGGTCCGTGCAACCGCTTTATCGCCGCCGTTCTCCTATATACTCTAGCCTTCCTTCCGCGAGCCGCTCAACGTCGGCTTCGACCACCGGATGGGATTTTAGTGAGAAATGATGGTGATTTTCTCACTCACATTGAATCTGATAGAATATGAGATAGAGAAATAGATACAAAATCGCTGAGAGAGAGATGAGAAAGATTGAATCTGAAAAAATGAGAGAGAGAAAGAGGAGATGAGGAGGAAGTTGAGTGAATTGTGTCGTTGTGCGTAGTACAACTTACGAGGCACCCACCTTTTCTTATGAAAAACCAGATCAAATAAGGGAACCGTGGAAATGAAATACCTACGAGGCAAAGACAACCGTGGTTATTTTTATAGTAATCTTTTACTTCTTGAAAATTAAATGAAGAAAATTAAATCTGGAATTAAGGATAAGAGAACCGTCAAGTGTTACAGAAGTTCTCTTTCTTTTTTTAAGAGAACTCTTCATATTCTTAGACGTTTTCTTTTTTTAATAAAACTCTTAATAAATTAGTAGTTCTCTTAATTGTGTTCTCTTTGCCCAATTTTGTAGTAAATTGTAAGCTTGTACAAGTCGAGGAGAATAACGAGGATGAGAATATATGACCCCAACCAAATTAAAGGACCCTCCAAGCAGTTAGAGGATCGAATATTTCCGTTTATATTGGTGAGTCTGTTTCTCTATGGCATTCTAGACTAGGTCATGTGAATGTTGCATATGTTAAGAGACTTAAACAGCTTAGTCTGATTCCTGACTTTAAAAGCTAAGAACCCTAAGAAAGCATTCAACAAAAGTGTTGCTCGTTCTTCTAACTTACTTGAACTGGTTCAAAGTGACTTAGGTGACTTTAAAAATTCTATGAGTAGGGGTGGGAAGCTTTAATATATTACTTTTGTGTATGATTTTTCTCGGTTTACTAAGGTTTATTTATTGAGTTCAAAAGTTGAGGCAGAAGAAAATTTTCTTATTTATAAAGCCGAAGTTGAGAACTAATCAGACTTTAAGATTAAGAGGGTGAGATCAGGTAGAGGTGGAGAAAATGATGGATTTCCCTTAGTAAATTTTGTGAGTCTAATTGATCATTTATGAGGTTACAACTCCTTATACCCCATAATAGAATGGAATAGCTGAGTGGAGAAATAGATCTTTTAAGAAAATGATAAATGCAATGCTTATTAGTTCGGGTATGCCTACTAACATGTGGGGTGAGGCCATTCTGTCTGCTTGCTATGTGAGGCAACCCCTTAACTTCATCTCTCGATCCTTCACTAAGGGTACCTAAATTATGCTTCTATGTTGGCCAATCAGACAAACATTCATGGAAATGCCAAATCAATTAACCAAAATTATCCCAAGTCAAAACCCAATGTTGGATTTAGAGGTTCATGAACTCATTAATGGCTTCAAACCCTTCTCAAAGAAATAGCTACTCACAAATCATGATAAATTATAAACTAAAAGATATTAACAACTATTAACATGAACTAAAACAATAATCTAGGATGAACAAGTAAATAGAGTGAAAATGACATGAAAATAAGAAAATAAAGCAATAAAATATGAGAGAGAGTACGAAATTCTCATTAAAGTTGCAAGGAGCCTCCAAATCTTCAAGTTTCCTTCTTAGTTTCTTCAAATTCCAAGCTTTCAACAAGTTTCTCTCACTTCTCTCTCTGAAAGATGAGATTTTCTCTCTCCTAGGGTTCTAAGAATTTCAAATCTCACTTTATTAAAATATAATGTAAATTAGATTCCTCTAATATGAGAGGAGTTTGTCTTATATAGTCCTAAAATAAACTAGGCATAATTACAAATTAACCCCCATTCAAAAAGAGGATTTAAAAAAAAAGATTTCCGGAAAAACCCAGTAACTCGGACGGGTGGAGTGATCGGGCAGGTCGGACCATCGGGCGAAATTTCGGTTATCCGCAAATTGACCCGGGCGGGTCAGTTGACCCGAGCGCTCGGGTCATTTTTCAGTTTCGTCAGTTCATTTTCAAACGGCCATATCTCACTTGTTTTTCATCGGAATTAATCTTATGACCACTCGTTGGAAAGATATTGAGCCAATATTTCATCTCCAACTTGAATAGCTCAAAAATGTTTTGTGTTCTGAAAGTTATGGCCATTTGAAGTTGACCCTTGTGCGTAAACCCTTCCAAAACTTCTTATATTTGCCCCCAGAACTCGGTTATGCTTCCTTGATGCTTTCTTGACCTTCCTCTTCGATATTAATATTCGAGGTTGTGTAAATGTCCTCCAAGCATGCTCCTAAGTCCTAAAACGAAACAAATCGCCCAAAGAAAGTGCATACAAGGAGGAAAATTGCACAAATTAAGGAAATAGTTAACAAATTAGCCTAAACTAACTCAAAAACAACTATAATACCAACTAAAAACTATAAAAAAGTAAAGCAATAAACAAGACATCAGTAGTAGTTTACAAACCATGTTGTTGTGCAAAACTAATTTCTCCTTGGTTATCCGATAGAACAATGGCAGAAATTGGACGCTTAGATCCTACACGGTATTTTTCCAATTGGGGTACTTCTTGTCATAGTTGTTCTGATTCACTTGGATTCATTTTTTGTTGCATAATAACAAAATCATCCATTTCCATTGCTGGACATAGTGGCTGCTTCTTATTCTTACGAGGAGGTTGTTCTCTAGTCCTTGCTTTCTACAACATGAAGATCAAAAGTAAACGCAACAAACACATATATATGATAAATAAATTAAAACAAACAAGAACTTTGATTTTTAAAATATCAACATTAAAACCTTCTTTGATGTTGAAGCTTGTGTTACTACATTTGCATTGGGATAAATACTCAACTCATCGTCATCACTTTCACTTTTGGGAACGTAATCTTGGTCATTCTCGTGACCATTGATTTTCTCCTTCTCTTGTCTAAGGGCCTTATTCTTTTCCTCTAGTTGAATAGCATATTTATCTAGCCCAAATTCCCTAAATTTCTGGGCATTTCTTTCTATATTCTTTTGTCTTGCTTTCTCATACGGTGCTAGTTCAGATGATGCTGGAGCAAATTTAGAACTTCTCTTTCCCTTTGTCATTTTCTCTCTTTATCACTGCAGGAAAAGAAATACCAAAAGATTAGTTATAGTTAGCAAAACTGAAAAGAAGCTTGAATGTGATAAATAAAATTCGTCCAAGCATCTGAAACTTGCACAAACTACCGACTTAGGTATGCTTAGGATTGCTCAAATAAGCATCACTAGTAGCTTTGGAATCTGCCAAGCACAACAATGCCTAAACAAAAAGATTAAACATGAATGGTATTAACTGCTACATCATACAAAAAATAATTCTGAATACAACAAGCCAAACGTGTACAAATAGCGTGACAACACTAATAAGAAACAACAATAAGCAACCAGTAATGTAGAAGAACATTAAATAATTCTAGGACATCGTTACTAGCTTCTAATTAATCAATAACATAAAATAATATAATAGCATATAATAATGTTTGATGGTCAAAAGAAAAGGAAAAATTAAAAAAATAATATATTTAAGAAACTACAATCCTTTTAAGTATCCTTAGTAAACCCTTGTGACTCAGAAACTGGGATATCATCGGTAGCTTCCATCCAATCCCAATCTGTATCATCGAAATCATCATCATCGTTAAGGTCATTTCCATCATCATCATCATCTAATAACTCATCAATGTCTACAGATCGCACATCACCACCACCAATTGCATGAATATCGGTTGTATCAACAGTAGGAGCATTATTACAACTGAAATTAATAGGCTCCTCCCAATATGTATCTCCATTCATTGACTCTTCAAAATAAAAAAAGGTCTCTAGGAACACTTTGACTGACATAATGAATATCATGTTCTTGAGGATCTTGGCAATAGATAACTTGATGAACTTGAGATGCCAATACATAAGGATCATCTTTGGAAAATTTCTTCTTAAAATTAACAAAAATAAGCCCACTTGAATCAATATTGCCAAGAAACCAATCACACCTAAATAAAACAACATTGAATTGCGACCAAAAGTCTAACTCAAAAATCTCTTCTATTACACCATAGTAGGTAACATCTCCATCAATATGATTTTGATCCATTGAGCTTGCGAAACTTGAAGTTAGGGTTGTTAATGTGACTCCGCTATTTTGAGTCTTTAATCGTGAATCACGCTCCCTTGTATTAAACCTATAACCATTGATAAAATACCCAGAATACCTCCTAGCTTTAGGGTTAGGACCCTTGGCCAACCAAAAAACTTCGCCTTCAACTTGTTCACTTAAAATCCTTTCTTGAAACCGATCAATAAAATCATTCATATGGCTTTGTGCGCTAGTCCACCTACGCTTTTGACCTTGTTGACTATTCACCCAAATTTTGTGTTCTATGTAAACAAAAGAAACATATATATAGATATATATACACATCAAAATTAAAGAAAAAAGTAATTAATCCATACTGTATAAATATGGAATAATCTTACTCAATGTATTGTTCAATTGTTGCATTGTTGCAATTGAAGAGGATATATCTATGAGCTTGCTTCAAGCTTTGGAAGTCTAAAGAAAATCCTTTTCCTTTTCTTTTCCTTCCAATAGGATGTCCTCCCTTAGGGAAAATAGAAGATTCACCCTCTGCTTGATTCATTGCGAACTTTCTAGCACATCTTCTGTCCAATCTAGTACTTACACCTTCACGTAAATATCGAGAAATAAATGTCAAGCATTCCTCCATCATATATCCTTCAGCTATACTTCCTTCGGGAAAACTCCTATTTCGAACATAGGACTTCAACCTACCAAGGTACCTTTCAATAAAGTACATCCATCGATATTGTACGGGACCACCGAATTTGATTTCCTCCACTAAATGGACGAGGTAAGTGCATCATAACATCAAAGAAAGCTGGTGGGAATATCATTTCAAATTGACAAATTATCTCAACAACGTCAGTAGCTAACTTGTCTAATTCTTTGACATCAAGAACTTTACTACATATACCACGAAAAAAGTTCCCCAGTCTAATCAAAGGTAATGCAACACCTACTAGCAATGTTTTTCTGACTGCAAATTGAAGCAAGTTATGCAACGCGACATGTGCATCATGAGTTTTGTAACCAGCAAACTTTCTTTCTTTAACTTGTACACACCTCCCAATATTTGATGCATACCCATAAGGTAATTTAGTTTCCTTAAGAACTTTAAGGAACATATCTTTTTGTGCATTACCCAATGAAAAAGGTGCTTAGGTGGAAACAACATGTGCTTGCCATTTGAGGAAGTAACGGGGTGAAGATGTGGTTTTACACCGAGGCTCACCGGATCAAAACGTGCCTTATTATGGTCCTTGGTCTTTCCAGGCATATCGAACAACGTGCCAATAATATTATCAAAAACATTTTTCTCAATGTGCATGACATCAAGATTATGACGACATTTGATATCGGACCAATAAGGCAATTCGAAAAAAATGGACTTCTTTTTTAGTGGATCTTTGCTAACCCCACCTTCATTAATAACAAGTTGCTCTAACTCTTCTAACAGATCATTACCCGATAATTGAGAAGGTGCTGACCTTTCTTCTGTTGCTCCATTAAAAGATTTCTTATCTTTTCGCCAAGGATGTTTCGCATCAAGAAACCATCGAGTATAATCATAACAATTTTTTTTGCTGTGGGGCAAATATTTGGGAGTCACATCAAAGTTACAACTAGGACATGCATAATTTCCTTTTAGTGCACCATCCAGGACAACATAACATAGGCTGGAAAATCATTTATTGTCCCCATTAAAGATGCATGCATTTGAAATGATTGTTTTTTAAATGCATCATAAGTCTCCACCCCATGTTCCCACAACTCTTTTAATTCATCAATCAATGGTTGTAAATAAATGTCTATCTTATTTCCAGGAGACTTAGGGCCAGGAATCAGCAAAGATAACATAAAATACTCAGGTTTCATAGACAACCAAGGGGGGAGGTTATAATTAATCAATACAACAAGCCATGTGCTATGAGAAACACTCATGGTCCGAAATGGGTTGAACCCATCACTAGCAAGAGCCAATTGAACATTTCGTGTTTCTTTTGAAAAGTTAGAATACTTAGTATCAAACTCCTGCCAAGATGTACATCTGTTAGATGTCTGATGTTTCCATATTTTGTTCGTTCTTTATCATGCCAAACCATTGATTCAGCTGTCTTGGAACACATATATAACCTTTGAAGCCTTGGTATTGTTGGAAAATGCCTTTAAACCTTTGCACGGACATTTTCAGACTTCCACCTAGATGCTCCACACTTAGGACAAGCATCTAACTTTTCGTAATCATTCCTATAAAGAATGCAATCATGAGGACAAGCATGTATCTTTTTATAATCAAGACCTAAATCCTTCACTATATTCTAAGATTGATAAAAGGATTGAGGAAGTTGAGCCATGGGAAACGCCTCATTTAATAACTCTAACAGATCACCAAAAGCGACATTACTTATTCCATTGAGGGTCTTGAAAAGAAATAAGTGAATTAGAAAGGACAATTTTGAGAAAATTTTACACCCTGGATAAAGCTCATGGTTCCCTTCTTCAACTAACTTATAAAACTTTTTAGCCTTTTCATTTGGATGACCAACGACCTCTTCATCACTATTGAAACCATCAACATCCCTATATACATCATCCAATAAACCATCAATATCATCACATGCATTTAGATCATCACTTTCAGACCCCATTTGTCTACCGTTATTCGTAGATGAAGATGATTCCTTTCGCATTAGCCACTCCCTAAATCCCTTTATGAACCCATCAATAATCACATGATCATAAACAACATCTCTAGAATGACAAAAGCGCTTAGAACATTTTTTACAAGGACAATAAATTTGTCCCTCAATAGCATCCTTTGCAAAATAATCATCAAGAAAATCATTCAAAGCTCCTTTAAAACCCCTCGATCCTCTAGGAAGATTCATCCAATATTGATCCATCATTAATTTAGCCGTGACAAGAATGAAAACTATTAAAAAAAAGAACACATTAGCGTATACATTTTTGTGTCATGTATTTTTTTTAAATATATGACAAGATTAATAACCGACTAATACCACTTAATTTCATCAAGGTGCGTAATGTGCAACTCAAGAAACAAATTCAAAAATAAAATATATATGATGAAGGCTTCTTGTGGATGAAAAGGGGAGAAATTCAACCTATAGCAGTAGACTTAAATGAATACCACAAGCAAAATACTATGTCATATTTAAAGACTCCAAGCAAAATATGTCAAAAATACTAGTCTACATACATGTTAGCACTTTACATTCTTGTCACCCTCAAGGAAGTGAATACCAATTTGTCTTATGTGGCAAGGAACACACAACCCGGACGAACCCCAACTTCTATAAATATGTTTTTCTTTCAAAATAAAAATTGTTCTTTTACAAGTGTAGAAATGGAGTATATACTATTGATGATTTTATGACAAAAAAGGAGGACTTGATGGTCGTAAAGCCTTCAACAACGAGTAGATGAAGGTAATTTTGGAGTTAGTCATTCATTTAATATGTTTATAGCCTTCTATCATGATGATGTTACGTAACACCTTTCATTTCTATGTAAACAACTCTAGAAATTACCAGTAATTTAGCATCTTATTCTATGAACACATAAAACTCTCTAATACAGAAATTGCCAGCAGTTTTGTGACTTTGTCAGAAAACATACTTGTTAACTAAAAATAAAATGTGTTAGTGACAGATGTAATACACGAACATCAAAAAAATATTCCCCAACTAAGTTCCAATATGGCTATATACATTTTGGACATTGCCAAACCCCATCTAAAAAAAAGTTGGTCCAGAGCCACATGTCATACATGGTTTAATATTTTACGCCATCACGTTTTATGCAATACCGCAAGAGGTAACTCATAAAACAACAAACATTTGAAATCAGAATAATGAAACAGGACAATTGAGTATTTGAATTCAAAAATACACGCAAGAATTAAACTAACCCAAATTTCCCAATTAACAACCCTAATTTAGCCCTCAAAATCACACAAAGAAAATTCGATTATAATCGGTTACTAACTTAAACAGCAAAATTGTAAAATTTAAGACCAAATTCCAAGAGATACATACCAACTCACGTTGTTCTTCTCGCCAATTCAGAACTA
The DNA here is from genome assembly GCA_947648045.1 of Beta corolliflora. Lineage (NCBI taxonomy): Eukaryota > Viridiplantae > Streptophyta > Magnoliopsida > Caryophyllales > Amaranthaceae > Beta > Beta corolliflora. The sequence continues at coordinate 57,067 of CANSZD010002338.1, forward strand.
AATTTCGCTAATTTCGCCCCAATAACCAAGTCCAATACGTCAATTTACAGTCAACATAAATTCTGTATCCAGAAAAGTCTAAATTTATATTCGCAAATCTAGGAAAGCAAAAAAAAAATTCACCTGGAAGAGACTCACTGCAGCAAGTACCCAATCACTCTATTGATGATGAAACAATAACAACGAAACGAGGAGGAAACGATGATGAAACGACCTGCACTATCTTCCTGCTGCTTCAAGAACGATGATGAAAAATAACAATGACGAGGATGGCGAAAAATAACAATAACAAGCGTCGTATTGAAATTTTTTAATAAACCTATTTTTTTTTAACATAGTTTAGATGCTTGACAAAATAAACTTTGCTATATCTCATTAATATATTAAAAGACTAAAAACTATTGCAATAAAATAGTCATAATATATAACTGTTGCAATAGTTTTTCTATAGCAACGGTTTTCCAATGTCAAAGTCTACGAAAATTAAAAATTATCTAAGTGTTGCAATAACTATGATATAGCAACGCAAGCAAAACTGTTGAATAAAAGGGCGTTGTTATAGCCCTATTTTGTAGTAGTGAAAGAACATGTACAAATGCGAAAAGAACATTCTTCTTCTTGAACACAAATAGCTTAAAAAAGTGATATCAATGACGTTCTTCACATGTACAACAGCAAGAAAAACATTGCATATCAAAATTGTTAATTAGAACAAATATAAAAAAAACATGTACAAATGCGAAAATTAGAACATTCTTCTTCTTGAACACAAATAGCTTAAAATAGTGATATTAATGAGATTTATAATAATAGCAACGACATTGATAATATTTACCAATATTAATAAGTGCAACAACGACAATAATAATAATCCTTTTGAACAAATGTACTAGTAAATAGTAGTACCAATAGTAATAGTAATCGCATAAACAACAACTACAACAACTACAACTACAACTACTACTACTACTACCACTACTACTACTACTACCACTACCACTACCACTACCACCACCACCACCACCACCACCACCACTACCACTACCACTACCACTACTACCTACTACTACTACTACTACTACTACTACTACCTACTACTACTACCTCTACTACTACTGCTACTACTACCTACTACTACTACTACTACCTACCACCACTACTACCACCACCAATACTACAACCACCACCACTACCACCACAACTACTACCACCACTACTATTACTACTACCACTACCACTACCACCACTACTACCACCACTACTACCACCACCACTACTACTACTACTACTACTACCACCACCACTACTACCACCACTACTACTAGTACTAGTACTACTACTACTACTACCACCACCACCACCACCACCACTACTACTACTACTACTACCTACTACTACCTACTACTACCACAACTACTACCACCACCACTGCTGCTACTACTACCACTACCACCACCACTACAACCACCACTACCACCACTACTACCACTACCACTACTACCACTACCACCACCACCACTACCACCACCACCATCACCACCACTACTACCACTACCACTACCACTACCACTACCACTACTATTACCACTACCACTACTATTACCACTACCACTACCACTACTACCTACTACTACTACTACTACAACTACCTACTACTACTACCACTACTACTACCTACTACTACTACCACCACCACCACCACTAGTACCACCACCACTACTACTACCACCACCATTACCACTACCACTACTACTACCTACTACTACTACTACTACTACGACTACCACTACCACTACCACAACCACTACCACTACCACTACCACTACTATTACCACTACCACTACTATTACCACTACCACTACCACTACTACCTACTATTACTACTACTACTACAACCACTACTACCTACCACTACTACTACTACTACTACTACCGCTCGCCGTACTACTACTACCACCACCATTACCACTACCACTACTACTACCTACTACTACTACTACCACTACGACTACCACTACCACAACCACTACCACTACCACTACCACTACCACTACTATTACCACTACCACTACTATTACCACTCACCACTACCACTACTACCTACTACTACTACTACTACTACTACCACTACTACCTACCACTACTACTACTACTACTACTATCGTCGTCGCTACTACTACTACCACCACCATTACCACTACCACTACTACTACCCACTACTACTACTACTACCACTACGACTACCACTACCACTACCACAACCACAACCACTACCACTACCACTACCACTACTATTACCACTACCACTACTATTACCACTACCACTACCACTACTACCTACTACTACTACTACTACCACTACTACCTACCACCACTACTACTACTACTACTATCGTCGCTGCCGGCCGTCATCAATCATTACTACTACTACTACTACTACTACTACTATCAAGCATCAGTATCAAGTATCGCTACTATCAAGTATTACTATCACGTTGCCGCCCTACTACTACTCCTACTACTACTCCTACTACTACTACTACTACTACTACTACTACTACTACTACTACTACTACTACTGCTACTCCTACTACTACTACTACTACTACTACTATCAGCATTACTACTATCAAGTATCATCACCACTACGACTACTACTACGACTATCAAGCATTACTATCAAGTATCGGTACTACTATCAAGTATCAGCTATTACTACGATCAAGTATCAAGCATTATCAAGTATCGCATTACTACTACGATCAAGCATTACTATCAAGTATCGCTATCAAGTATTACTACTATCGCATACGCTGCGCCGCTGCATTACTATCATGCATTATCGCTGCTATCGGGCAAGTATATCGTCACTATATCGCTACAACTACTACTACTACTACTACTACTACTATCAAGTATCGCTATCAAGTATCGCATCGCTATCAAGTATCGCTATCAAGCCTATCAAGTATCGCTATCGCTATCAGCACGCTCGCCAAGTATCGGCACTGCCGCCGCTGCCGCCACGTCGCCGCCGGCTGCTATCGCTGCTATCAAGTATTTTACTATCAAGGCCGCCGCTGGCCGCTATCGCTATCAAGCACGCTGCCGCCGCCGCTATCAGCTACTACTATCGCTATCGCTATCGCTGCTATCGCTGCCAGCATTACTATCAAGTATTATCGCATGCACTTGCCGCCGCTGCTATCACAAGTATCGCATTATCGTCATATCGCATTATCATATCGCTGCCATCATTAAGCATTACTATCAAGCTATTACTGCCGCATCGCAACTATCGCATTACTGCCAAGCATTATCGCTGCTATCATACGGCATTATCACTAGTCACATTACTATCGCCGCATTATTATCGCCGCTATCGCTGCCATTGCTGCTGCTGCCGCTATCCGCTGCTATCGCTGCTGCCGCTGCTGGCATTACTTACGCTGCTGTTAGCATTGCTGCCATTGCATTACTACCCAAGCATTACTATCGCGGCATTACTATCGCTGCCAAGCATTATCATTGCCAAGTATTACTACTTTACCGCCGCATTACATCGGCTGCTTCACACATCGGCTACTATTACTATCATATTACTATCATTAATACTTATCACTATCCTAATCATCGCATCTGGCTACGCATTACTACTATCAAGCTACTACTACTACTATCGTCAGCATTACTACTATCGCTACAACCTAACTCCTCGCTACAACAAGTATCGCTGCTATCCATATCGCATCAAGCTATCGCTCGCATTATCGCAATGCTGCCGGCTGGCTGCTATCGGCTATCACGCTATTGAAGCTATTATCAAGCTACTATCGCCGCATTATCGCTATCGCTGCCGCATTACTATCACAGGCTACATTACTATCATGTGGCAATCAAGTATCGCTGCATCACACATTACTATTATTATTTACATAACTACTACTACGGCTATCACATTATCAAGTATCAAGCATTACTACTACTATCAAGTACAACCCAACTCCCGTCAATGTATCGCTATCGCTATTACTACTACTAAGTATTATCACGCTATCGGGTTATCAAGCTATCAAGTATCAAGTATCGGGTATCAAGTATCGCTGCATTACTCGCTCGCCGCATATCGCTATCGGGCTGCCATCGCTACATCAAGTATTGCTGCGCATTACCGCTACTATCGGCCGCATTATCGCTATTGCCGCTGCTATCGCTATCATATCGCTATCGCTGCTACCACTACTGCTGCCATTACTATCGCTGCCGGCATTACTACTACATAATTCCGTTGCTGGCCGTTGTTGCTGCCGGCATTACTATCACAAGCATTATCAAGTATTATCAAGTATCGCTGCCATCGTCAGAATCGCAAATCAAGTATCAGCATTACTAGTATCAAGTACGCTAGTATCAAGTATCGCTAGTATCGGCATAATTACATCAAGACTACATTACTATCGCTATCAAGCATTACTACTACTACTATCAAGCATTACTACTATTACCGCTATCAAGCCGCTACTAATGCTACTATCGTCACGTGGCATCGCCGCAGTATCGCTGGCCGATATCGTCAAGCATTACTATCAAGCCGCATTACTACTACTACTATTTACATTATCAAGCTATCAAGTATCGCTACTTACTATTATCGTATCGCATTATCAAGCATTATCAAGCATTATACTAGTACGGCCACGCATTACCGTTGTTGCCATATCGCATTATCTAATGTTGTTGCCGGCTGGCCGCTGAATCGTTGCTGGCTGCTATTGCGCCGGCTGCCATTACTACCGCTGGCATTATCAGGCCAGCATTATCAAGTATCGCTGCTATCGCACACGCTATCGGGCTGATGCCGCCGCTGTTGCCAAGCCTCGCCTGTTGCTGGCTGCTTGGCCGCCGTTGCCGCTTCCCGCCGCTGTATCGCCCCCGCTGCTGCTGCCTCGCTGGCACGCCGCTTCCGCTGGCTGATCTCCGCCGCTGCCCGGTTGCTGCCTGCCTCGCTGCGTCTCGCCGCTGCCCGCTGCCGCCTGCCGCTTCCTGCTGGGCTGCTGGCTGCTGCTGGCCGCTGCTTCCTCTGCCGCTCCCGCCAGCATTCTATCGCTTCCCGATGGCGCTGCCGCTTTCCTACAGCCGCTTCCCGTCGCTACCGCTTCCCGCCGCCGCTGTTTCGCCTCGCTTCCTCGCTTCCTATCAACTTCTCGCTTCCTCGCCGCTTCCTCACGCATCGTCGCCTCCTTTGGTCGGCTCCCCGCAGCTCGCCGCTCTCTTCGCTGCCGCCGCCGCCGCTTCCCGCTGGGCTGCTGCTGCTGCTCGCCGCTCCGCCGCTCCCGCTCGGCCGCTTGCTGCTGGGCCGCTGGCCGCTTCGCTGGCTCCGGGCTGCTGCCGCTGCTCCTCGGCTGTCTGCCTCGCTCGCTGGCCGCTGCTCGCTTCCCGCTGCTGCCGCTTCTGGCTGGCCGCTCGGCCTCGCTCGCTTCGCTGCTGCCGCTGCCGCTGCTTCGATGCAGCCGCGGCTGCTTCCCCGCTGCTGCTGCTTCCCATCGCTGCCGCTTCATATACCGCCGCCTGCTGCTGGGCTGCCAAGCACTATCAAGTATTACATCGCTGCTATCAAGTATCGCCGCGCGCTACTACCAAGCCTCAAGTACCGCCGCTACCTCAAGCTCGCTTCCTATCGCCTCGCTTACTATCGCTTCTCCTACTATCGCTTCCCATCAAGCCTCGTAGCACGCTTCCTACTCCCCGCTATCAGCTGCTTCCTATCAAGTATCGCTTCCTATCAACATATTATCGCCTGCCTCGTATCGCCGCCTCAAGCATCAGCTGCTATCGTTAGCATTGCTGCAAGGCCATATCGCCGCCCGCGTCCTATCGCTATCAAGCATTACTACTATCAGCTCCAATTATCAAGTATCGTCAGCATTATACAAGTATTGTCACCAGCTATCTGCCGCTATCATTGTATCAAGCATTATCAAGTATCAAGCATTGTTATCAGTATTACAAGTAGCTTAGTATAAGGCTTCATCTCAAGGCCGCACATTGCTAACATGCGACGCAGATGAGTGCCGCCAACCTGAGCCGCCGCAGTGCCCGGTGGGCCTTATTTTTACACTAATTGCACATGTCTTGCGCTCTGACATAAGTCCTCATCCGACGCAAATGGCTAATTTTTTTTAAAAAAAATTAATTTCATGAGCCATAAATTACAAAAATCAATGGAAATTTCAACAAAAAAATGAAACACTAATTACAAAAAAAAGTAGAAGTGGTGTTTTTTACAAACACTAATTACAAAAAAAATACGTAAATTACGTAAAAAATCAAAAAAGAAAATTACGTAAAATAAAAGAGAAAATTATTACGTAAAAACTGATCTTCTTCTTCAACTCGCTCTGCCCATCTCACCTGATAAAAAATAAAAAATCTACATAGCAAAAACATACAAAATTAGGGCGCAAATTAAGGACCCAAAAAAAAAAAGAGAGAGAAAAATTGCTTCTTTTTATCCGTTTCACCGTTAATGGCACAAAATCGCTTGAATTAACACAAATTGAAGAAAAACCCATAACACAAATGCACACTAAAGCAATCAAGAACCTCGAAACAACAAGTAGTGGAGTAAAACAAAACTAATAACAAAAAAAAAACCCAATAAAAACCTAACCTCAATAGCAAGCGAATTGCTCGCAAGAAATAAGTCAATCTAGAAACAAAGAAGAACATGAAACACTCCACCAATCTTAGAGCTTGAGCATCACGATTATGTAGCAAACGAAAATTAGCATCGAAAATTAGCAACGAAAAACATGGATCCGCAGACCGAGTGGCTTTGCATAAACGGAATTTCGCATATAAACCACCACCGGAGAAGACGGCGTTGCCGCCGAATTGGCTCGCACACACAAAAACCCCAAATAAACTCAATCAAAACCCTAAAAATCACCATACTTCAAATCTTAACAAAATTACAGAGAGAGAGAGAGAGTAAAAGTACCAAAATCGAACTTAGAAAATGAATTGAGGAATAAAACGGCTGGATCATTTGGATTTGGGGAGGGAGATAGGGAGTTGGAGAGAGAGAGAGGAGTTGGGAGAGAGAGAGAAATAAAACGGCTGGTGGTGTGGTGAAGAGATTAGGTTTGAAAGTCTAAAAAATATAAAACAAAGCTAATATCATTTGGCGTCTGACGGCCCAAATGTCCGACGCACACGACTTAATGATCCAAGTCATTAGCTTTTAGACGAAAACGATCAGGGCCGTATCCAATTAGCATGCGACGCAAATCATGGGATCCACCATGTGCGTCGCACTTTGGCCAGGTGTCCGACGCACATGACTTTCGTCATCTTGCGTTTTTATCAAAGTCCGACGCAAATGAACCTATAACCCATATATCGTCATTTTTTATGTCGCACGTTCTCTTATGTGCGATGCAAATAGGCTATTTGCGTCAGTGCTTCTGGCGTGCGACGCACATAGACTGACGCAAATTTGCATTTCTCTACTAGTGAAAGGACCCTCCAAGCAGTTAGAGGATCGAATATTTCCGTTTATATTGGTGAGTCCTGCTTTCTCTATGGCATTCTAGACTAGGTCATGTGAATGTTGCATATGTTAAGAGACTTAAAAGCTTTTTAGTCTCGATTCCCCGACTTTAAAAGCTAAGAACCCTAAGAAAGCATTCAACAAAAGTGTTGCTCGTTCTTCTAACTTACTTCGAACCGGTTCAAAGTGACTTAGGTGACTTTAAAAATTCTATGAGTAGGGATGGGAAGCTTTAATATATTACTTTTGTGGATGATTTTTCTCGTTTACTAAGGTTTATTTATTGAGTTCAAAAGTTGAGGCGTAAGAAAATTTTCTTATTTATAAAGCCGAAGTTGAGAACCAATCGACTTTAAGATTAAGAGGGTGAGATCGTGTAGAGGTGGAGAAAATGATGGATTTCCCTTAGTAAATTTTGTGAGTCTAATTGATCATTCATGAGGTTACAACTCCTTATACCCCATAATAGAATGGAATAGCCGAGTGGAGAAATAGATCTTTTAAGAAAATGATAAATGCAATGCTTATTAGTTCCGGGTATGCCTACTAACATGTGGGGCGAGGCCATTCCGTCTCGCTATATGTGAGGCAACCCCTTAACTTCATCTCTCGATCCTTCACTAAGGGTACCTAAATTATGCTTCTATGTTGGCCAATCGACAAACATTCATGGAAATGCCAAATCAATTAACCAAAATTATCCCAAGTCAAAAACCCAATGTTGGATTTAGAGGTTCATGAACTCATTAATGGCTTCAAACCCTTCTCAAAGAAATAGCTACTCACAAATCATGATAAATTATAAACTAAAAGATATTAACAACTATTAACATGAACTAAAACAATAATCTAGGATGAACAAGTAAATAGAGTGAAAATGACATGAAAATAAGAAAATAAAGCAATAAAATATGAGAGAGAGTACCGAAATTCTCATTAAAGTTGCAAGGAGCCTCCAAATCTTCAAGTTTCCTTCTTAGTTTCTTCAAATTCCAAGCTTTCAACAAGTTTCTCTCACTTCTTCTCTCGGAAGATGAGATTTTCTCTCTCCTAGGGTTCTAAGAATTTCAAATCTCACTTTATTAAAATATAATGTAAATTAGATTCCTCTAATATGAGAGGAGTTTGTCTTATATAGTCCTAAAATAAACTAGGCATAATTACAAATTAACCCCCATTCAAAAAGAGGATTTAAAAAAAAAGATTTCCGGTAAAACCCAAGAACTCGGACGGGTGGAGTGATCGTGGCAGTGTCGACCATCGAACTCAAATTTCGCGATCCGCAAATTGACCCGGTGGGCGGGGTTGACCCGAGCGCCGGTCATTTTTTCAGTTTCGTCGGGCTCATTTTCAAACGGCCATATCTCACTTGTTTTTCATCGGAATTAATCTTATGACCACTCGTTGGAAAGATATTGAGCCAATATTTCATCTCCAACTTGAATAGCTCAAAAATGTTTTGTGTTCTGAAAGTTATGGCCATTTGAAGTTGACCCTTGTGCGTAAACCCTTCCAAAACTTCTTATATTTGCCCCCGTAACTCTAAGGTTATGCTTCCTTGATGCTTTCTTGACCTTCCTCTTCGATATTAATATTCGAGGTTGTGTAAATGTCCTCCAAGCATGCTCCTAAGTCCTAAAACGAAACAAATCGCCCAAAGAAAGTGCATACAAGGAGGAAAATTGCACAAATTAAGGAAATAGTTAACAAATTAGCCTAAACTAACTCAAAAACAACTATAATACCAACTAAAAACTATAAAAAAGTAAAGCAATAAACAAGACATCAGTAGTAGTTTACAAACCATGTTGTTGTGCAAAACTAATTTCTCCTTGGTTATCCGATAGAACAATGGCGTAAATTGGACGCTTAGATCCTACACCTGTATTTTTTCCAATTGGGGTACTTCTTGTCATAGTTGTTTCGATTCACTTGGATTCATTTTTTGTTGCATAATAACAAAATCATCCATTTCCATTGCCGGACATAGTGGTCGCTTCTTATTCTTACGAGGAGGTTGTTCTCTAGTCCTTGCTTTCTACAACATGAAGATCAAAAGTAAACGCAACAAACACATATATATGATAAATAAATTAAAACAAACAAGAACTTTGATTTTTAAAATATCAACATTAAAACCTTCTTTGATGTTGAAGCTTGTGTTACTACATTTGCATTGGGATAAATACTCAACTCATCGTCATCACTTTCACTTTTGGGAACGTAATCTTGGTCATTCTCGTGACCATTGATTTTCTCCTTCTCTCGTCTAAGGGCCTTATTCTTTTCCTCTAGTTGAATAGCATATTTATCTAGCCCAAATTCCCTAAATTTCTCGGGCATTTCTTTCTATATTCTTTTGTCTTGCTTTCTCATACAAGTGCTAGTTCGGATGATGCCGGAGCAAATTTAGAACTTCTCTTTCCCTTTGTCATTTTCTCTCTTTATCACCGCATAGAAAAGAAATACCAAAAGATTAGTTATAGTTAGCAAAACCGAAAAGAAGCTTGAATGTGATAAATAAAATTGGCCCAAGCATCTCGAAACTTGCACAAACTACCGACTTAGGTATGCTTAGGATTGCTCAAATAAGCATCACTAGTAGCTTTGGAATCGCCAAGCACAACAATGCCTAAACAAAAGATTAAACATGAATGGTATTAATCGCTACATCATACAAAAAATAATTCTCAATACAACAAGCCAAACGTGTACAAATAGCGTGACAACACTAATAAGAAACAACAATAAGCAACCAAGAATGTAGAAGAACATTAAATAATTCTAGGACATCGTTACTAGCTTCTAATTAATCAATAACATAAAATAATATAATAGCATATAATAATGTTTGATGGTCAAAAGAAAAGGAAAAATTAAAAAAATAATATATTTAAGAAACTACAATCCTTTTAAGTATCCTTAGTAAACCCTTGTGACTCGAAACCGGATATCATCTGTAGCCTTCCATCCAATCCCAATCAGATCATCGAAATCATCATCATCGTTAAGGTCATTTCCATCATCATCATCATCTAATAACTCATCAATGTCTACAGACGCACATCACCACCACCAATTGTATGAATATCGGTTGTATCAACAAAGAGAGGAGCATTATTACAACCGAAATTAATAGGCTCCTCCCAATATGTATCTCCATTCATCGAACTCTTCAAAATAAAAAAAAGGTCTCTAGGAACACTTTGACCGACATAATGAATATCATGTTCTTGAGGATCTTGGCAATAGATAACTTGATGAACTTGAGATGCCAATACATAAGGATCATCTTTGGAAAATTTCTTCTTAAAATTAACAAAAATAAGCCCACTTGAATCAATATTGCCAAGAAACCAATCACACCTAAATAAAACAACATTGAATTGCGACCAAAAGTCTAACTCAAAAATCTCTTCTATTACACCATAGTAGGTAACATCTCCATCAATATGATTTTGATCCATTGAGCTTGCGAAACTTGAAGTTAGGGTTGTTAATGTGACTCCGCTATTTTGAGTCTTTAATCGTGAATCACGCTCCCTTGTATTAAACCTATAACCATTGATAAAATACCCTGAATACCCTCCTAGCTTTAGGGTTAGGACCCTTGGCCAACCAAAAAACTTCGCCTTCAACTTGTTCACTTAAAATCCTTTCTTGAAACCGATCAATAAAATCATTCATATGGCTTTGTGCGCTAGTCCACCTACGCTTTTGACCTTGTTGACTATTCACCCAAATTTTGTGTTCTATGTAAACAAAAGAAACATATATATAGATATATATACACATCAAAATTAAAGAAAAAAGTAATTAATCCATACTGTATAAATATGGAATAATCTTACTCAATGTATTGTTCAATTGTTGCATTGTTGCAATTGAAGAGGATATATCTATGAGCTTGCTTCAAGCTTTGGAAGTCTAAAGAAAATCCTTTTCCTTTCTTTTCCTTCCAATAGGATGTCCTCCCTTAGGGAAAATAGAAGATTCACCCTCTCGCTTGATTCATTGCGAACTTTCTAGCACATCTTCGTCCAATCTAGTACTTACACCTTCACGTAAATATCGAGAAATAAATGTCAAGCATTCCTCCATCATATATCCTTCGCCTATACTTCCTTCGGGAAAACTCCTATTTCGAACATAGGACTTCAACCTACCAAGGTACCTTTCAATAAAGTACATCCATCGATATTGTACAGACCACCGAATTTGATTTCCTCCACTAAATGGACAGTAAGTGCATCATAACATCAAAGAAAGCCGGTGGGAATATCATTTCAAATTGACAAATTATCTCAACAACGCCGCAGCTAACTTGTCTAATTCTTTGACATCAAGAACTTTACTACATATACCACGAAAAAAGTTCCCCCGCCTAATCAAAGGTAATGCAACACCTATCTGGCAATGTTTTTCTCGACCGCAAATTGAAGCAAGTTATGCAACGCGACATGTGCATCATGAGTTTTGTAACCAAAGAAACTTTCTTTCTTTAACTTGTACACACCTCCCAATATTTGATGCATACCCAAAAGGTAATTTAGTTTCCTTAAGAACTTTAAGGAACATATCTTTTTGTGCATTACCCAATGAAAAGGTGCCTGTGGAAACAACATGTGCTTGCCATTTGAGGAAGTAACAGGTGAAGATGTGGTTTTACACCGAGGCTCACTCGCATCAAGACGTGCCTTATTATGGTCCTTGGTCTTTCCTGAGCATATCGAACAACGTGCCAATAATATTATCAAAAACATTTTTCTCAATGTGCATGACATCAAGATTATGACGACATTTGATATCGGACCAATAAGGCAATTCGAAAAAAATGGACTTCTTTTTTAGTGGATCTTTGCTAACCCCACCTTCATTAATAACAAGTTGCTCTAACTCTTCTAACGCATCATTACCCGATAATTGAGAAGGTGCCGACCTTTCTCGTTGCTCCATTAAAAGATTTCTTATCTTTTCGCCAAGGATGTTTCGCATCAAGAAACCATCGAGTATAATCATAATAATTTTTTTTCGTGGGGCAAATATTTGGGAGTCACATCAAAGTTACAACTAGGACATGCATAATTTCCTTTAGTGCACCATCCGGACAACATAACATAGGCTGGAAAATCATTTATTGTCCCCATTAAAGATGCATGCATTTGAAATGATTGTTTTTTAAATGCATCATAAGTCTCCACCCCATGTTCCCACAACTCTTTTAATTCATCAATCAATGGTTGTAAATAAATGTCTATCTTATTTCCAGGAGACTTAGGGCCAGGAATCAGCAAAGATAACATAAAATACTCAGGTTTCATAGACAACCAAGGGGGGAGGTTATAATTAATCAATACAACAAGCCATGTGCTATGAGAAACACTCATGGTCCGAAATGGGTTGAACCCATCACTAGCAAGAGCCAATTGAACATTTCGTGTTTCTTTTGAAAAGTTAGAATACTTAGTATCAAACTCCTGCCAAGATGTACATCTGTTAGATGTCTGATGTTTCCATATTTTGTTCGTTCTTTATCATGCCAAACCATTGATTCAGCTGTCTTGGAACACATATATAACCTTTGAAGCCTTGGTATTGTTGGAAAATGCCTTTAAACCTTGCACGGACATTTTCGGACTTCCACCTAGATGCTCCACACTTAGGACAAGCATCTAACTTTTCGTAATCATTCCTATAAAGAATGCAATCATGAGGACAAGCATGTATCTTTTTATAATCAAGACCTAAATCCTTCACTATATTCTAAGATTGATAAAAGGATTGAGGAAGTTGAGCCATGGGAAACGCCTCATTTAATAACTCTAACAGGATCACCAAAAGCTGACATTACTTATTCCATTGAGGGTCTTGAAAAGAAATAAGTGAATTAGAAAGGACAATTTTGAGAAAATTTTACACCCTCGGATAAAGCTCATGGTTCCCTTCTTCAACTAACTTATAAAACTTTTAGCCTTTTCATTTGGATGACCAACGACCTCTTCATCACTATTGAAACCATCAACATCCCTATATACATCATCCAATAAACCATCAATATCATCACATGCATTTAGATCATCACTTTCGGACCCCATTTGTCTACCGTTATTCGTAGATGAAGATGATTCCCTTCTCGCATTAGCCACTCCCTAAATCCCTTTATGAACCCATCAATAATCACATGATCATAAACAACATCTCTAGAATGACAAAAGCGCTTAGAACATTTTTTACAAGGACAATAAATTTGTCCTCAATAGCATCCTTTGCAAAATAATCATCAAGAAAATCATTCAAAGCTCCTTTAAAACCCTCGATCCTCTAGGAAGATTCATCCAATATTGATCCATCATTAATTTAAAGCCGTGACAAGAATGAAAACTATATAAAAAAAAGAACACATTAGCGTATACATTTTTGTGTCATGTATTTTTTTTAAATATATGACAAGATTAATAACTGACTAATACCACTTAATTTCATCAAGGTGCGTAACAGGCAACTCAAGAAACAAATTCAAAAATAAAATATATATGATGAAGGCTTCTTGTGGATGAAAAGGGGAGAAATTCAACCTATAGCAGTAGACTTAAATGAATACCACAAGCAAAATACTATGTCATATTTAAAGACTCCAAGCAAAATATGTCAAAAATACTAGTCTACATACATGTTAGCACTTTACATTACTCGTCACCCTCAAGGAAGTGAATACCAATTTGTCTTATGTGGCAAGGAACACACGACCCGGACGAACCCCAACTTCTATAAATATGTTTTTCTTTCAAAATAAAAATTGTTCTTTACGGTGTAGAAATGGAGTATATACTATTGATGATTTTATGACAAAAAAGGAGGACTTGATGGTCGTAAAGCCTTCAACAACAGTAGATGAAGGTAATTTTGGAGTTAGTCATTCATTTAATATGTTTATAGCCTTCTATCATGATGATGTTCTGTAACACCTTTCATTTCTATGTAAACAACTCTAGAAATTACCAGTAATTTAGCATCTTATTCTATGAACACATAAAACTCTCTAATACAGAAATTGCCAGCAGTTTTGTGACTTTGTCAGAAAACATACTTGTTAACTAAAAATAAAATGTGTTAGTGACAGATGTAATACACGTAACATCAAAAAATATTCCTAACTAAGTTCCAATATGGCTATATACATTTTGGACATTGCCAAACCCCATCTAAAAAAAGTTGGTCCGTGAGCCACATGTCATACATGGTTTAATATTTTACGCCATCACGTTTTTATGCAATACCGCAAGAGGTAACTCATAAAACAACAAACATTTGAAATCGGAATAATGAAACGAGGACAATTGAGTATTTGAATTCAAAAATACACGCAAGAATTAAACTAACCCAAATTTCCCAATTAACAACCCTAATTTAGCCCTCAAAATCACACAAAGAAAATTCGATTATAATCGGTTACTAACTTAAACAGCAAAATTGTAAAATTTAAGACCAAATTCCAAGAGATACATACCAACTCACGTTGTTCTTCTCGCAATTCAGTAACTAAATTCTCGCTAATTTCGCCCTAATAACCAAGTCCAATACGTCAATTTACAGTCAACATAAATTCTGTATCCGTAAAAGTCTAAATTTATATTCGCAAATCTAGGAAAGCAAAAAAATTCACCTGGAAGAGACTCCACTGCAGCAAGTACCCAATCACCTATTGATGATGAAACAATAACAACGAAACGAGGAGGAAACGATGATGAAACGACTGCACTATCTTCCCGCTTCTCAAGAACGATGATGAAAATAACAATGACGAGGATGGCGAAAAATAACAATAACAAGCGTCGTATTGAAATTTTTTTAATAAACCTATTTTTTTTTTTAACATAGTTTAGATGCTTGACAAAATAAACTTTGCTATATCTCATTAATATATTAAAAGACTAAAAACTATTGCAATAAAATAGTCATAATATATAATCGTTGCAATAGTTTTTCTATAGCAACGGTTTTCAATGTCAAAGTCTACGAAAATTAAAAAATTATCTAAGTGTTGCAATAACTATGATATAGCAACGCAAGCAAAATCGTTGAATAAAAGGGCGTTGTTATAGCCTCTATTTTGTAGTAGTGGAAAGAACATGTACAAATGCGAAAAGAACATTCTTCTTCTTGAACACAAATAGCTTAAAAAAGTGATATCAATGACGTTCTTCACATGTACAACAAAGAAGAAAAACATTGCATATCAAAATTGTTAATTAGAACAAATATAAAAAAAAAACATGTACAAATGCGAAAATTAGAACATTCTTCTTCTTCAACACAAATAGCTTAAAATAGTGATATTAATGAGATTTATAATAATAGTAACGTACATTGATAATATTTACCAATATTAATAAGTGCAACAACGACATAATAATAATAATCCTTTTGAACAAATGTACTAGTAAATAGTAGTACCAATAGTAATAGTAATCGCATAAACAACAACTACAACAACTACAACTACAACTACTACTACTACTACCACTACTACTACTACTACCACTACCACTACCACTACCACCACCACCACCACCACCACCACCACCACTACCACTCACCACTACCACTACTACCTACTACTACTACTACTACTACTACTACTACCTACTACTACTACCTCTACTACTACATCGCTACTACTACCTACTACTACTACTACTACCTACCACCACTACTACCACCACCAATACTACAACCACCCACCACTACCACCACAACTACTACCACCACTACTATTACTACTACCACTACCACTACCACCACTACTACCACCACTACTACCACCACCACTACTACTACTACTACTACTACCACCACCACTACTACCACCACTACTACTAGTACTAGTACTACTACTACTACTACCACCACCACCCACCACCACCACTACTACTACTACTACTACCTACTACTACCTACTACTACCACAACTACTACCACCACCACCGGCCGCTACTACTACCACTACCACCACCACTACAACCACCACTACCACCACTACTACCACTACCACTACTACCACTACCACCACCACCACTACCACCACCACCATCACCACCACTATTACCACTACCACTTACCACTACCACTACCACTACTATTACCACTACCATTACTATTACCACTACCACACCACTACTACCTACTACTTACTACTACTACAACTACCCACTACTACTACTCACTCACTACTACTACCTACTACTACTACCACCACCACCACTAGTACCACCACCACTACTACTACCACCACCATTACCACTACCACTACTACTACCCACTACTACTACTACTACTACGACTACCACTACCACTACCACAACCACTACCACTACCACTACCACTACTATTACCACTACCACTACTATTACCACTACCACTACCACTACTACCTACTATTACTACTACTACTACAACCACTACTACCTACCACTACTACTACTTTACTACTCACTATCACACACAGACTACTACCACCACCATTACCACTACCACTACTACTACCTACTACTACTACTACACTACGACTACACACTACCACAACCACTACCACTACCACTACCACTACCACTACTATTACCACTACCACTACTATTACCACTACCACTACCACTACTACCTACTACTACTACTACTACTACTAACACTACTACCTACCACTACTACTACTACTACTACTATCACCGGGCCAGACTACTACCACCACCATTACCACTACCACTACTACTACCTACTACTACTACTACCACTACGACTACCACTACCACTACCACAACCACAACCACTACCACTACCACTACCACTACTATTACCACTACCACTACTATTACCACTACTATTACCACTACCACTACCACTACTACCTACCTTACTACTACTACTACCACTACTACCTACCACCACTACTACTACTACTACTATCACACACTGCCGTTGCCAGGCTGCCATCAGCATTACTACTACTACTACTACTACTACTATCAAGTATCAAGTATCAAGTATCAAGCTATTATCATCGTACTACCACCGCCGCCGTCAGCTCCTACTACTACCCAACTACTCCTACTACTACTACTACTACTACTACTACTACTACTACTACTACTACTACTCCTACTCCTACTCCTACTACTACTACTACTGCTACTACTATCAAGCATTACTACTATCAAGTATCGCTATCATATTACGCACATTACTACGATTACTTCAGCTACTACTATCGCTATCGCATTACTATCAAGTATCAGCATTACTACGATCGGCATCGCTACATCGCTATCAAGCATTACTACTACGATCGCTTACTAACACTACTGCAAGTATTACTACTACTATCGGCTGGTTGCCGCTGCCAAGCTATTACTATCAAGTTACATCGCCGCTATCGCTGGCCGCTATCGCCGCACATCGCTACAACTACTACTACTACTACTACTACTACTATCGCATCGCTATCAAGTATCAAGCATCGAAGTATCGCTATCAAGCTATCGCTATCGGCACAAGTATCGGCATCAGGCATCGCTGCTGCTATCAAGTATCGGCCGCTGCCGCTGGCATCGCTGCCGCCGCTGCTATCGGCTATCGCTGCTATCGCGTACATTATCGCTGCCGCCGCTATCGCCGCCGGCATCGCTATCGCATTGCCTGCTGCCGCTGGCACGCGCATTACTATCAAGCTATCGCATTGCAAGTATCGGCCGCTACGTTACTGCTACTATCAAGTATCGCTACTGCTGCCGCCGCAAGTATCGCCAAGTATCGCTACATCGCCGCTATCAAGTATTATCACTATCGCCGCTATCGCTGCTATTACTATCGCATTATCGCTGCTATCGGGCTGCTATCAAGCATTATCGCTGCTATTATCGCTGCTATCGCTATCAAGTATTACTGCCGCGCATTACTATCATTACTATCGCTGCTATCGCTGCTGCCGCTGCCGCCGGCTACATGTTACCGCTGCCGCTGCTGCTGGCATTACGCTGCTGCCAAGCATTGCCGCTGCCACATTACTATCGACGCATTACTACTATCGCAAGCATTACTATCGCTGCCAAGCATTACCGTCAAGGCTATGCATTACTACCGCCGTTACTACTATCATTCCATTACTATCGTTACATTACTACTATCAGCATTACTACTATCGCATTATCATATCGCTGCATTACTACTATCATGCACACTACTACTATCACGCTACTACTACATCGCTACAACTCCAACTCCCGCTATTATCAGTATCGCCGCATCGCTATCAAGTATCAGTATCGCCGGGCCTCATTAGCCGCCGCTGGCCGCTATCGGGCCGTTATCGCTATTGCTGCGCATTACCGCGCATTATCGCCGCTACTATCGCTATCGGCGCTATTACCACTGCTCACATTACTACTATCATATAATCAAGTATCGCAAGCATTACTACTATCAAGTATAACTACTATTACTGCTATTATCAAGCTATCAGCATTACTACTACTATCAAGTATAACTCTAACTCTCACACGCTATCGCTATCAAGCATTACGTCACATTATCAAGTATCGGCCGCTATCGCTATCAAGTATCAGCTTACGCTATCGCTGGCATTATCGCTGCTGCCGCTATCGCTATCGCTGCTATCGCATTATCGCTATTTGCCTCGGCATCGCTACATCGCTGTTATTATCGCAGATGCTGCTGCCGGCTATCGCTATCAAGTATCAGCTGCTACTATCATCGCTGCTACTACTATCGGCCGCTTTTACATTACTACAATAAGTACGTTGCTCGCCGCTGTTGCCGCAAGTATTACTATCGCCAAGCATTACTATCAAGCATTATCAAGTATCGGCCGCTATCGCCAGAATCGCAAATCAAGTATCAAGCATTACTAAGATCATATCGCTAGTATCATATCGCTAGTACTGCCAAGTAGTATCGCATAACTACCGCGATACTACTACTATCAAGTATCGCTACTACTACTACTACTATCAAGCATTACTACTAATACAAGCATCCGCGCATTAATGTTACTATCGCCGCTATCGCCGTCGCTATCATCGGCCGATATCGATGCATTACTATCATTGCCAAGCATTACTACTACTACTATCATGTATTATCAAGTATCGCTATCGCATTACTATTATTATCAGTATCACATTATCAAGTATTATCAAGCATTATAAATAAGTATCGCGCATTATCGTTGCTGCCATCAAGCATTATCGTAATGTTGTTGCTGCCGCCGCAGAATCGGTTGTTGCCGCTACTGCCGCCGCTGGCACATTATCGCCAAGCATTATCGCCGCATTATCGCTATCGCAAGTATCGCTGGCACGCTATCGCCGCCGATGTCGCTGCTGTTAGCCGCTTCGCTGGTTGTTGCCGCTTATGCCGCTGTTGCCGCTTCCCGCTGCTGGTATCGCTTCCCGCCGCTGTTGCTGCTTCCCGCTGCTATCGCTGCTTCGCTGCCTGCTCTCGCTGCTTCCGGCTAGCCGCTGGCTGCTTCCGCCGGCTGATCTCCGCTGCTGCTCGGCTGCTGCTGCTGCTTCTCTGGCCGCTGCCGCCGCTTCCTCCGCTTCCTGCCAAGTACCCTACCGCTTCCCGGGATGCCGCTGCCAAGCCTTTACCGCTGCCTCGCCGCCATGCCGCTTCCGCCGCCGGCTGCTCCCGCCTCCCCGCTCCCGCTCCTACTCTCAAGCCTCGCTGCTCCGCTGCACGCGCCTGCTTCCTATCTGCCGCTTCCCCGCAGCTCGCCGCTTCTTCGCTGCCGCTGCCGGCCGCTTCCTGCTGCTGGCGCCGCTGCTTCCCGCTGCTTCCCGCCGCTTCGCCTTTCGGCTGCTGCTGCTGCCCCGCTGCCGCCGCTTCGCCGCTGCCGCTGCTGCCGCCGCCGCTTCGCCGCTGCCGCCGCTGCCCTGCTGCCGCTGCGGCTGCTGCTTCCCGATGCTGCCGCTGCTTCGCTTCGCTGCACGCTTCCCATCGGCTGCCGCTTCCTACCGCTGCCGTCGCTGGCACATTACTGCCATCGCCGCTATCGTCAAGCATTATCGCTCTCAAGTATCGCTGGCATTTCCTCGAGCACGCTCATCGCTCCTACTACTATCGCTTCTCCCATCACGCTTCCTCAAGCAAGTCCTCGGCACGCTTCCTACCTCGCTATCGCCGCTTCCTATCAAGTATCGCTTCCTATCAAGCATTATCGCTCCTCGCGCATCGCCGCTTCCTCAGTATCGCTGCTATCGCGGCATCGCTGCCAAGGCCATATCGCTGGCTGGCTTCAAGTATCAAGTATCAGTATTACTACTATCATGCTTCCAGCCTATCGCTATCAAGTATTACTTACTATTGCTATCATTGCCGGGCTATCGTTGCTACTATCTATCAAGCTATACTATCAAGTATCAAGCATTACTATCAAGTATCAAGCATAAAGCCGCACTTAGACTCATCTACGCGCAGATGATTGCTAACCTGTGCCGGTGGGCCTTATTTTTACACTAATTGTAATGTCTTGCGTCCTGACATAAGTCCTCATCCGACGCAAATGGCTAATTTTTTTAAAAAAAAAATTAATTTCATGAG
The DNA here is from genome assembly GCA_947648045.1 of Beta corolliflora. Lineage (NCBI taxonomy): Eukaryota > Viridiplantae > Streptophyta > Magnoliopsida > Caryophyllales > Amaranthaceae > Beta > Beta corolliflora. Next base: position 78,233 of record CANSZD010002338.1, read on the forward strand.
CCATAAATTACAAAAATCAATGGAAATTTCAACAAAAAAATGAAACACTAATTACAAAAAAAGTAGAAGTGGTGTTTTTTTACAAACACTAATTACAAAAAATACGTAAATTACGTAAAAAATCAAAAAAGAAAATTACGTAAAATAAAAGAGAAAATTATTACGTAAAACGGATCTTCTTCTTCAACTCGTCTGCCTCCATCTCACCTGATAAAAAATAAAAATCTACATAGCAAAAACATACAAAATTAGGGCGCAAATTAAGGACCCAAAAAAAAAAAAGAGAGAGAAAAATTGCTTCTTTTATCTCGTTTCACCGTTAATGGCACAAAATCGCTTGAATTAACACAAATTGAAGAAAAACCCATAATACAAATGCACACTAAAGCAATCAAGAACCCTAAACAACAAGTAGTGGAGTAAAACAAAACTAATAACAAAAAAAAACCCAATAAAAACCTAACCTCAATAGCAAGCGAATTGCTCAAGAAATAAGTCAATCTAGAAACAAAGAAGAAACATGAAACACTCCACCAATCTTAGAGCTTGAGCATCACGATTATGTAGCAACGAAAATTAGCATCGAAAATTAGCAACGAAAACATGGATCCGCAGACCGAGTGGCTTGTACAAACGGAATTTCTTGGCATAAAACCACCATCGGAGAAGACGGCGTTGCCGGCCGACCGGCTCGCACACACAAAAAAACCCCAAATAAACTCAATCAAAACCCTAAAAATCACCATACTTCAAATCTTAACAAAATTACTGAGAGAGAGAGAGAGTAAAAGTACCAAAATCGAACTTAGAAAATGAATTGAGGAATAAAACTACTGATCATTTGGATTTGGGGAGGGAGATAGGAGTTGGAGAGAGAGAGAGGAGTTGGGGAGAGAGAGAGAAATAAAACGGCTGGTGGTGTGGTGAAGAGATTAGGTTTGAAAGTCTAAAAAATATAAAACAAGCTAATATCATTTGGCGCTCTGACGGCTCAAATGTCCGACGCACATGACTTAATGATCCAAGTCATTAGCTTTTAGACGAAAACGATTCGCGTCGGATCCAATTAGCATGCGACGCAAATCATGGGATCCAGCCCATGTGCGTCGGACTCTAGCCGTGTCCGACGCACATGACTTTCGTCATTCGTTTGCTTTTCATCAAAGTCCGACGCAAATGAACCTATAACCCATATATCGTCATTTTTTGCGCCGCACGTTCTCTTTATGTGCGATGCAAATAGGCTATTTACGTCGAGCTTCGGCGTGCGACGCACATAGATCGACGCAAATTTGCATTTCTCTACTAGTGAAAGGACCCTCCAAGCGCTTAGAGGATCGAATATTTCCGTTTATATTGGTGAGTCTGTTTCTCTATGGCATTCTAGACTAGGTCATGTGAATGTTGCATATGTTAAGAGACTTAAACAACCTTAGTCCGATTCCCCGACTTTAAAAGCTAAGAACCCTAAGAAAGCATTCAACAAAAGTGTTGCTCGCTCTTCTAACTTACTTGAACCGGTTCAAAGTGACTTAGGTGACTTTAAAAATTCTATGAGTAGGGGGTGGGAAGCTTTAATATATTACTTTTGTGGATGATTTTTCTCGGCTTACTAAGGTTTATTTATCGAGTTCAAAAGTCGAGGCGTAAGAAAATTTTCTTATTTATAAAGCCGAAGTCGAGAACCAATCGACTTTAAGATTAAGAGGGTGAGATCGTGAGAGGTGGAGAAAATGATGGATTTCCCTTAGTAAATTGTGCGAGTCTAATTGATCATTCATGAGGTTACAACTCCTTATACCCCATAATAGAATGGAATAGCCGAGTGGAGAAATAGATCTTTTTAAGAAAATGATAAATGCAATGCTTATTAGTTCGGGTATGCCTACTAACATGTGGGGTGAGGCCATTCTCGTTCGCTATGTGAGGCAACCCCTTAACTTCATCTCTCGATCCTTCACTAAGGGTACCTAAATTATGCTTCTATGTTGGCCAATCGCACAAACATTCATGGAAATGCCAAATCAATTAACCAAAATTATCCCAAGTCAAAACCCAATGTTGGATTTAGAGGTTCATGAACTCATTAATGGCTTCAAACCCTTCTCAAAGAAATAGCTACTCACAAATCATGATAAATTATAAACTAAAAGATATTAACAACTATTAACATGAACTAAAACAATAATCTAGGATGAACAAGTAAATAGAGTGAAAATGACATGAAAATAAGAAAATAAAGCAATAAAATATGAGAGAGAGTACGAAATTCTCATTAAAGTCTGCAAGGAGCCTCCAAATCTTCAAGTTTCCTTCTTAGTTTCTTCAAATTCCAAGCTTTCAACAAGTTTCTCTCACTTCTCTCCGAAAGATGAGATTTTCTCTCTCCTAGGGTTCTAAGAATTTCAAATCTCACTTTATTAAAATATAATGTAAATTAGATTCCTCTAATATGAGAGGAGTTTGTCTTATATAGTCCTAAAATAAACTAGGCATAATTACAAATTAACCCCCATTCAAAAAGAGGATTTAAAAAAAAAAAGATTTCTAAAAACCCAAAGAACTCGGACGGGTGGAGTGATCAGGCAGTGTCGACCATCGTAACCGAAATTTCAGTTATCCGCAAATTGACCCGGGCGGGCCGCTTGACCCGAGCGCCGGGTCATTTTTCGCTTCGCGGCCCATTTTCAAACGGCCATATCTCACTTGTTTTTCATCGGAATTAATCTTATGACCACTCGTTGGAAAGATATTGAGCCAATATTTCATCTCCAACTTGAATAGCTCAAAAATGTTTTGTGTTCTGAAAGTTATGGCCATTTGAAGTTGACCCTTGTGCGTAAACCCTTCCAAAACTTCTTATATTTGCCCCCCGTAACTCTGCTATGCTTCCTTGATGCTTTCTTGACCTTCCTCTTCGATATTAATATTCGAGGTTGTGTAAATGTCCTCCAAGCATGCTCCTAAGTCCTAAAACGAAACAAATCGCCCAAAGAAAGTGCATACAAGGAGGAAAATTGCACAAATTAAGGAAATAGTTAACAAATTAGCCTAAACTAACTCAAAAACAACTATAATACCAACTAAAAACTATAAAAAGTAAAGCAATAAACAAGACATCAGTAGTAGTTTACAAACCATGTTGTTGTGCAAAACTAATTTCTCCTTGGTTATCCGATAGAACAATGGCGTAAATTGACGCTTAGATCCTACACCTGTATTTTTCCAATCGGGGGTACTTCTTGTCATAGTCGTTCCGATTCACTTGGATTCATTTTTTGTTGCATAATAACAAAATCATCCATTTCCATTGCTGGACATAGTGGCTGCTTCTTATTCTTACGAGGAGGTTGTTCTCTAGTCCTTGCTTTCTACAACATGAAGATCAAAAGTAAACGCAACAAACACATATATATGATAAATAAATTAAAACAAACAAGAACTTTGATTTTTAAAATATCAACATTAAAACCTTCTTTGATGTCAAGCCAGTGTTACTACATTTGCATTGGGATAAATACTCAACTCATCGTCATCACTTTCACTTTGGGAACGTAATCTTGGTCATTCTCGTGACCATTGATTTTCTCCTTCTCTTGTCTAAGGGCCTTATTCTTTTCCTCTAGTTGAATAGCATATTTATCTAGCCCAAATTCCCTAAATTTCGGGCATTTCTTTCTATATTCTTTTGTCTTGCTTTCTCATACGCTGCGCTAGTTCGGATGATGCCGGAGCAAATTTAGAACTTCTCTTTCCCTTTGTCATTTTCTCTCTTTATCACCGCAGAAAAGAAATACCAAAAGATTAGTTATAGTTAGCAAAACTGAAAAGAAGCTTGAATGTGATAAATAAAATTGGCCCAAGCATCCGAAACTTGCACAAACTACCGACTTAGGTATGCTTAGGATTGCTCAAATAAGCATCACTAGTAGCTTTGGAATCGCCAAGCACAACAATGCCTAAACAAAAGATTAAACATGAATGGTATTAACCGGCTACATCATACAAAAATAATTCTCAATACAACAAGCCAAACCTGGACAAATAGCGTGACAACACTAATAAGAAACAACAATAAGCAACCAAGAATGTAGAAGAACATTAAATAATTCTAGGACATCGTTATTAGCTTCTAATTAATCAATAACATAAAAATAATATAATAGCATATAATAATGTTTGATGGTCAAAAGAAAAGGAAAAATTAAAAAAAATAATATATTTAAGAAACTACAATCCTTTTAAGTATCCTTAGTAAACCCTTGTGACTCTAAACCGGGATATCACTCGGTAGCTTCCATCCAATCCCAATCAGATCATCGAAATCATCATCATCGTTAAGGTCATTTCCATCATCATCATCATCTAATAACTCATCAATGTCTACAGACGCACATCACCACCACCAACTGCATGAATATCGGTTGTATCAACAATGAGGAGCATTATTACAACCGAAATTAATAGGCTCCTCCCAATATGTATCTCCATTCATCGACTCTTCAAAATAAAAAAAGGTCTCTAGGAACACTTTTGACCGACATAATGAATATCATGTTCTTGAGGATCTTGGCAATAGATAACTTGATGAACTTGAGATGCCAATACATAAGGATCATCTTTGGAAAATTTCTTCTTAAAATTAACAAAAATAAGCCCACTTGAATCAATATTGCCAAGAAACCAATCACACCTAAATAAAACAACATTGAATTGCGACCAAAAGTCTAACTCAAAAATCTCTTCTATTACACCATAGTAGGTAACATCTCCATCAATATGATTTTGATCCATTGAGCTTGCGAAACTTGAAGTTAGGGTTGTTAATGTGACTCCGCTATTTTGAGTCTTTAATCGTGAATCACGCTCCCTTGTATTAAACCTATAACCATTGATAAAATACCCGGAATACCTCCTAGCTTTTAGGGTTAGGACCCTTGGCCAACCAAAAAACTTCGCCTTCAACTTGCTCACTTAAAATCCTTTCTTGAAACCGATCAATAAAATCATTCATATGGCTTTGTGCGCTAGTCCACCTACGCTTTGACCTTGTTGACTATTCACCCAAATTTTGTGTTCTATGTAAACAAAAGAAACATATATATAGATATATATACACATCAAAATTAAAGAAAAAGTAATTAATCCATACCGTATAAATATGGAATAATCTTACTCAATGTATTGTTCAATTGTTGCATTGTTGCAATTGAAGAGGATATATCTATGAGCTTGCTTCAAGCTTTGGAAGTCTAAAGAAAATCCTTTTCCTTTTCTTTTCCTTCCAATAGGATGTCCTCCCCTTAGGGAAAATAGAAGATTCACCCCTTCGCTTGATTCATTGCGAACTTTCTAGCACATCTTCCGTCCAATCTAGTACTTACACCTTCACGTAAATATCGAGAAATAAATGTCAAGCATTCCTCCATCATATATCCTTCACTATACTTCCTTCGGGAAAACTCCTATTTCAACATGGGACTTCAACCTACCAAGGTACCTTTCAATAAAGTACATCCATCGATATTGGACAGACCACCGAATTTGATTTCCTCCACTAAATGGCAGGTAAGTGCATCATAACATCAAAGAAAGCCGGTGGGAATATCATTTCAAATCGACAAATTATCTCAACAACGCGAAGGCTAACTTGTCTAATTCTTTGACATCAAGAACTTTACTACATATACCACGAAAAAGTTCCGGGCCTAATCAAAGGTAATGCAACACCTACTAGCAATGTTTTTCCGATCGCAAATTGAAGCAAGTTATGCAACGCGACATGTGCATCATGAGTTTTGTAACCAAGAAACTTTCTTTCTTTAACTTGTACACACCTCCCAATATTCGATGCATACCCATAAGGTAATTTAGTTTCCTTAAGAACTTTAAGGAACATATCTTTTTGTGCATTACCCAATGAAAAAGGTGCCGGTGGAAACAACATGTGCTCAGCTATTCGAGGAAGTAACAGGTGAAGATGTGGTTTTACACCGAGGCTCACCCGTATCAAGACGTGCCTTATTATGGTCCCTTGGTCTTTCCGTGCATATCGAACAACGTGCCAATAATATTATCAAAAACATTTTTCTCAATGTGCATGACATCAAGATTATGACGACATTTGATATCGGACCAATAAGGCAATTCAAAAAATGGACTTCTTTTTAGTGGACTTCGCTAACCCCACCTTCATTAATAACAAGTCGCTTCTAACTCTTCTAACGTATCATTACCCGATAATCGAGAAGGTGTCGACCTTTCTTCCGTTGCTCCATTAAAAGATTTCTTATCTTTTTCGCCAAGGATGTTTCGCATCAAGAAACCATCGAGTATAATCATAACAATTTTTTTGTCGCGGGGCAATATTTGGGAGTCACATCAAAGTTACAACTAGGACATGCATAATTTCCTTTAGTGCACCATCCTGACAACATAACATAGGCCGGAAAATCATTTATTGTCCCCATTAAAGATGCATGCATTTGAAATGATTGTTTTTTAAATGCATCATAAGTCTCCACCCCATGTTCCCACAACTCTTTTAATTCATCAATCAATGGTTGTAAATAAATGTCTATCTTATTTCCGGTGAGACTTAGGCCAGGAATCAAAGAAAGATAACATAAAATACTCAGTTTCATAGACAACCAAGGGGGGAGGTTATAATTAATCAATACAACAAGCCATGTGCTATGAGAAACACTCATGGTCCGAAATGGGTTGAACCCATCACTAGCAAGAGCCAATCAACATTTCGTGTTTCTTTTGAAAAGTTAGAATACTTAGTATCAAACTCCTCGGCTAAGATGTACATCTCGTTAGATGTCCGATGTTTCCATATTTTGTTCGTTCTTTATCATGCCAAACCATTGATTCAAACTGCCTTGGAACACATATATAACCTTTGAAGCTAGGTATTGTTGGAAAATGCCTTTAAACCTTTGCACCCGACATTTTCGTACTTCCACCTAGATGCTCCACACTTAGGACAAGCATCTAACTTTTCGTAATCATTCCTATAAAGAATGCAATCATGAGGACAAGCATGTATCTTTTTATAATCAAGACCTAAATCCTTCACTATATTCTAAGATTGATAAAAGGATTGAGGAAGTTGAGCCATGGGAAACGCCTCATTTAATAACTCTAACGTATCACCAAAAGCGACATTACTTATTCCATCGAGGGTCTTGAAAGAAATAAGTGAATTAGAAAGGACAATTTTGAGAAAATTTTACACCCTCGATAAAGCTCATGGTTCCCTTCTTCAACTAACTTATAAAACTTTTTAGCCTTTTCATTTTGGATGACCAACGACTCTCTTCATCACTATTAAAACCATCAACATCCCTATATACATCATCCAATAAACCATCAATATCATCACATGCATTTAGATCATCACTTTTACCCATTTGTCTACCGTTATTCGTAGATGAAGATGATTCCTTCCAGATTAGCCACTCCCTAAATCCCTTTATGAACCCATCAATAATCACATGATCATAAACAACATCTCTAGAATGACAAAAGCGCTTAGAATATTTTTTACAAGGACAATAAATTTGTCCCTCAATAGCATCCTTTGCAAAATAATCATCAAGAAAATCATTCAAAGCTCCTTTAAAACCCTCTCGATCCTCTAGGAAGATTCATCCAATATTGATCCATCATTAATTTAGCCGTGACAAGAATGAAAACTATATAAAAAAAAAGAACACATTAGCGTATACATTTTTGTGTCATGTATTTTTTTTAAATATATGACAAGATTAATAATCGACTAATACCACTTAATTTCATCAAGGTGCGTAAATGTGCAACTCAAGAAACAAATTCAAAAATAAAATATATATGATGAAGGCTTCTTGTGGATGAAAAGGGGAGAAATTCAACCTATAGCAGAGAGACTTAAATGAATACCACAAGCAAAATACTATGTCATATTTAAAGACTCCAAGCAAAATATGTCAAAAATACTAGTCTACATACATGTTAGCACTTTACATTATCACCACCCTCAAGGAAGTGAATACCAATTTGTCTTATGTGGCAAGGAACACACGACCCGGACGAACCCCAACTTCTATAAATATGTTTTTCTTTCAAAATAAAATTGTTCTTTTACGAGGTAGAAATGGAGTATATACTATTGATGATTTTATGACAAAAAGGAGGACTTGATGGTCGTAAAGCCTTCAACAACAAGAGAGATGAAGGTAATTTTGGAGTTAGTCATTCATTTAATATGTTTATAGCCTTCTATCATGATGATGTTCTCGTAACACCTTTCATTTCTATGTAAACAACTCTAGAAATTACCAAGAATTTAGCATCTTATTCTATGAACACATAAAACTCTCTAATACAGAATTGCCGCCAGCTTTGTGACTTTGTCGAAAACATACTTGTTAACTAAAAATAAAATGTGTTAGTGATGTATGTAATACACGAACATCAAAAAATATTCCCCAACTAAGTTCCAATATGGCTATATACATTTTGGACATTGCCAAACCCCATCTAAAAAAAGTCGGTCCGTGAGCCACATGTCATACATGGTTTAATATTTTACGCCATCACGTTTTTATGCAATACCGCGAAGAGGTAACTCATAAAACAACAAACATTTGAAATCGAATAATGAAACAGACAACTGAGTATTTGAATTCAAAAATACACGCAAGAATTAAACTAACCCAAATTTCCCAATTAACAACCCTAATTTAGCCCTCAAAATCACACAAAGAAAATTCGATCATAATCGGTTACTAACTTAAACAAGAAAATTGTAAAATTTAAGACCAAATTCCAAGAGATACATACCAACTCACGTTGTTCTCTCGCCAATTCGTAACTAAATTTCGCTAATTTCGCCCCAATAACCAAGTCCAATACGTCAATTTACAATCAACATAAATTCTCAGATCCGTAAAAGTCTAAATTTATATTCGCAAATCTAGGAAAGCAAAAAAAAATTCCACCGGGAAGAGACTCACCGCAGCAAGTACCCAATCACTCTATTGATGATGAAACAATAACAACGAAACGAGGAGGAAACGATGATGAAACGACCTGCACTATCTTCCTGCTGCTTCAAGAACGATGATGAAAAATAACAATGACGAGGATGGCGAAAAATAACAATAACAAGCGTCGTATTGAAATTTTTTAATAAACCTATTTTTTTTTAACATAGTTTAGATGCTTGACAAAATAAACTTTGCTATATCTCATTAATATATTAAAAGACTAAAAACTATTGCAATAAAAATAGTCATAATATATAACTGTTGCAATAGTTTTTCTATAGCAACGGTTTTCAATGTCAAAGTCTACGAAAATTAAAAATTATCTAAGTGTTGCAATAACTATGATATAGCAACGCAAGCAAAACCGTATGAATAAAAGGGCGTTGTTATAGCCCTATTTTTGTAGTAGTGAAAGAACATGTACAAATGCGAAAAGAACATTCTTCTTCTTGAACACAAATAGCTTAAAAAAGTGATATCAATGACGTTCTTTCACATGTACAACAAAGAAGAAAAACATTGCATATCAAAATTGTTAATTAGAACAAATATAAAAAAACATGTACAAATGCGAAAATTAGAACATTCTTCTTCTTGAACACAAATAGCTTAAAATAGTGATATTAATGAGATTTATAATAATAGCAACGACATTGATAATATTTACCAATATTAATAAGTGCAACAACGACAATAATAATAATCCTTTTGAACAAATGTACTAGTAAATAGTAGTACCAATAGTAATAGTAATCGCATAAACAACAACTACAACAACTGCAACTACAACTACTACTACTACTACCACTACTACTACTACTACCACTACCACTACCACTACCACTACCACCACCACCACCACCACCACCACCACTACCACTACCACTACCACTACTACCTACTACTACTACTACTACTACTACTACTACTACCTACTACTACTACCTCTACTACTACCGCTTACTACTACCTACTACTACTACTACTACCTACCACCACTACTACCACCACCAATACTACAACCACCACCACTACCACCACAACTACTACCACCACTACTATTACTACTACCACTACCACTACCACCACTACTACCACCACTACTACCACCACCACTACTACTACCACCACTACTACCACCACCACTACTACCACCACTACTACTAGTACTAGTACTACTACTACTACTACCACCACCACCACCACCACCACCACTACTACTACTACTACTACCTACTACTACCTACTACTACCACAACTACTACCACCACCATCGCCGCTACTACCACTACCACTACCACCACCACTACAACCACCACTACCACCACTACTACCACTACCACTACTACCACTACCACCACCACCACTACCACCACCACCATCACCACCACTACTACCACTACCACACTACCACTACCACTACCACTACTATTACCACTACCACTACTATTACCACTACCACTACCACTACTACCTACTACTACTACTACTACAACTACCTACTACTACTACCACTACTACTACCTACTACTACTACCACCACCACCACTAGTACCACCACCACTACTACTACCACCACCATTACCACTACCACTACTACTACCTACTACTACTACTACTACGACTACCACTACCACTACCACAACCACTACCACTACCACTACCACTACTATTACCACTACCACTACTATTACCACTACCACTACCACTACTACCTACTATTACTACTACTACTACAACCACTACTACCTACCACTACTACTACTACTACTACTATCGTCGCCGTACTACTACCACCACCATTACCACTACCACTACTACTACCTACTACTACTACTACTACCACTACGACTACCACTACCACAACCACTACCACTACCACTACCACTACCACTACTATTACCACTACCACTACTATTACCACTACCACTACCACTACTACCTACTACTACTACTACTACTACTACCACTACTACCTACCACTACTACTACTACTACTACTATCGCTGCCGCCAGCACACTACCACCACCATTACCACTACCACTACTACTACCTACTACTACTACTACCACTACGACTACCACTACCACTACCACAACCACAACCACTACCACTACCACTACCACTACTATTACCACTACCACTACTATTACCACTACTATTACCACTACCACTACCACTACTACCTACTACTACTACTACTACCACTACTACCTACCACCACTACTACTACTACTATCTGCGCTGCCGCTGCCATCAAGCATTACTACTACTACTACTACTACTACTATCAAGTATCATATCGCTATCGCTATTATCAAGCATTACTATCGGCGCCGCCGCTTCCTACTACTACCCTACTACTACCCTACTACTACTACTACTACTACTACTACTACTACTACTACTACTACTACTACTACTCCTACTCCTACTACTACTACTACTACTACTACTATCACGCTACTACTTATCAAGTATCAAGTATCGCATTACTACGACTATTACTACGACTATCGCATTACTATCAAGTATCAAGTATTACTATCAAGTATCAAGCATTACTACGACTGCTATCAAGCATTATCAAGTATCAAGTATTACTACTACGATCAGTATTACTACTATCACTATCAAGCATTACTACTACTATCACGGCTGCTGCCGCTGGCTACATTACTATCAAGCATTATCGGCTGCTATCGCGGCTGCTATCGCTGCTATTATCAGTACAACTACTACTACTACTACTACTACTACTACATCGCTATCGCTATCAAGTATCGCTATCAGTATCGCTATCGCTATCGCTATCAAGTATCGCAAGTATCGTATCAAGTATCGCTGCCGCACGCTAGACCGCGGCCGCCGCTACTGCCGCCGCTGCTATCAAGTATCGCGCGCCGCTACCGCTACATTACTGCCGCCGCCGCTGCTATCGCGTATCGGTATCGCCATCGCTGCCGCCGGCATTGCTATCACATTACTATCAAGTATCGCTATCGCTGCGATCGCACGCTACATTGCTATCAAGTATTATCAAGTATTGCTATCGCCGCTGCCATCGCTGCTATCAAGCACATCATGTGCTATCAGGCATTATCGCTATCGCTGCTATCGGCTGCCATTACTAACGCATTATCGCTGCTATCCATACGCATTATCGCATGCATTATCAGTTCAAGTATCGCTATCACCATCGTCAGCATTATTACTATCGCTGCTATTACTATCGCCGCTATCGCTGCCGCCTGGCTGCCGCTGCTATCAGCGTTGCCGCTGCTGCCTGCTGCTGGCATTACGCTGCTGCTGCTATCGCTGCCGGCAGCATTACTATCGCCAGTATTACTATTATCGTTAGCATTACTATTACACACATTACCGTCACAAGTATTACTACTACCGCTAGCATTACTATCGCCAAGCCTTACTACTATCAATAAGTATTACTACTATCGCTATTACTACTATCAGCATTATCGGCTATCGTCGCTATTACTACTATCATATTACTACTACTACTATCGCCAGCATTACTATCAAGTACAACCTAACTCCCCTCATTATCAAGTATCGTCGCTATCGCTATCGCTATCAAGTATCGGCTGCATTATCGCCGCCGTCATTGCCATCGGCTGCCATCGCTTATTAGCCGCTATTATCAAGCATTATCGCTGCATTATCTTATCGGCCAAGCATTACTATCATTGCATTACTACTATCAAGTATAATCGCGTATCGTCAAGCATTACTACTATCAAGTATAACTACTACTATCATCACAGCTATCAAGTATCAAGCATTACTACTACTATCGTATAACTCCAACTCCTGCTGCCAGTATCGCTATCAAGCATTACTATCAAGTATTATCAAGTATCGCTGCTATCATATCAAGTATCATATCGCTATCGTCGCATTATCGCTGCCGGCTGCTATCGCTATCGCAAGTATCGCTATATTATCGTATTGCCGCATTATCTATTACCATCGCATTATCAATTATTAAGCCGCTGCGCATCGCTATCGCTAACGCTGCTACTATCATCGCTGCTACTTCACTACCGCTGCTGGCATATTACTACTAAAAATGCTATTGTTGCCGTTGCCAGTGTTGCTGCATTACTATCACAAGTATTATATCAAGTATTATCATGTATCGGCCGTAATCGTGAATCGCAAACGCTATCGCTACTACTAGTATCGGCACGTTAGTATCGCTATCGCTAGTATCGCTACAACTACTGCAACTACTACTACTATCAAGTATCGTTTACTACTACTATTACTATCAGGCATTACTACTATCGTAAGCATCGCCGCTACTAATGCTACTACTGCCAATCGCATCGTCCGCTGCTATCACTCACACGGCCTTGCATTACTATCCGGCTGCTATTACTACTACTACTATTACATTATCGCTATCAAGTATCAAGCATTACTACTATCTACGCATTATCCATATCGGTACTACAAATGTTATCGGCATGCACTATCGTTGCTCGCTATCAAGTATTATCGTAATGTTGCTGCTGCCGCAGAATCGTTGTTGCTGCTACTGCGCCGCTGCCACGCATTACTATCGGCGCTATTATTGCCAAGTATTATCAAGTATCGCTGCTATCACAAGCATCAGTATCGGCTGATGCCGCTGTTGCCGCTTCTCGCCTGTTGTTGCCGCCATGCCGGTTGTCGCTTCCCGCTGCTGGTATCGCTTCTCGCCGCTGTTGCTGCCTCGGCTGCTATCGCTGCTTCGCTGGCTGATCTCTGCTGCCGCTTGGCCGCTGGCTGCTTCCTTGCCGCTGATTCCCGCCGCTTCCGGCTGGCTGCTGCTGCTTCCTGCTGCTGCGCTGCTGCTCCTGCTGCTTCGCTGCATTTCTATCGCTTCCCCGATGTTGCTGCTGCTTCCTTTACCGCTGCTTCTCCGCCGGCCATGCTGCTCTCAAGCTGTTTCCCGCCTCCCGCTTCCTCAAGCCCTATCGCTTCCTCGCTCTTCCTCGCTGCTTCCCCGCCAAGTATCGTCGTCGCTTCCTACTGCCGCCTCCCTGCACCGCTGCTCCTTCGCTGCCGCGCTTGCCGCTCTCCGCTGGCTCTGCCGCCGCTTCTCCTCGCTGCTCTCGCTGCCTGCTTTCTGCTTCGCTGCTGCTGCTGCTGCCGCCAAGCCCGCTGCTGCTGCCGCTGCTGCTGCTGCTGCCGCTTTCGCTGCTGCCGCTGCCGCTTCCTATGCTGCTGCTGCTGCTGCCGCCCCTGATGTTGCTGCTGCTTCCCGCCGCCGCAAGCCCTATCGCTGCCGCTGCCTTATCGCCGTTTCGCCGCGGCTTGGCCGGCCTCTATCACGTACTCAGGCCAGCTTGCATTACCTCAATCAAGCCCCCCAAACCAATACTTAATCTCCTCCTCACATTTCCAAAACATCGCTTATCGCTAGACTCATCTGCGTCGCACATTGCTAACCAGGCCTGTGGGCCTTATTTTTACACTAATTGCAATGTCTTGCGTCGGACATAAGTCCTCATCCGACGCAAATGGCTAATTTTTTTTAAAAAAAAAAATTAATTTCATGAGCCATAAATTACAAAAATCAATGGAAATTTCAACAAAAAAATGAAACACTAATTACAAAAAAAAAGTAGAAGTGGTGTTTTTTTACAAACACTAATTACAAAAAAAATACAGAAATTACAGAAAAAATCAAAAAAGAAAATTACAGAAAATAAAAGAGAAAATTATTACAGAAAACGGATCTTCTTCTTCAACTCGTCGGCTCCATCTCACGGATAAAAAATAAAAAATCTACATAGCAAAAACATACAAAATTAGGGCGCAAATTAAGGACCCAAAAAAAAAAGAGAGAGAAAAATTGCTTCTTTTATCTGTTTCACTGTTAATGGCACAAAATCGCTTGAATTAACACAAATTGAAGAAAAACCCATAATACAAATGCACACTAAAGCAATCAGTAACCTCGGAAACAACAAGTAGTGGAGTAAAACAAAACTAATAACAAAAAAAAAAAAACCCAATAAAAACCTAACCTCAATAGCAAGCGAATTGCTCAAAGAAATAAGTCAATCTAGAAACGAAGAAGAACATGAAACACTCCACCAATCTTAGAGCTTGAGCATCACGATTATGTAGCAACGAAAATTAGCATCGAAAATTAGCAACGAAAACATGGATCCGCAGACTGAGTGGCTTGTACAAACGGAATTTCTTGGCATAAAACCACCACCGGAGAAGACGGCGTTGCCGTCGAATTGGCTCGCACACACAAAAAAAAACCCCAAATAAACTCAATCAAAACCCTAAAAATCACCATACTTCAAATCTTAACAAAATTACAGAGAGAGAGAGAGAGTAAAAGTACCAAAATCGAACTTAGAAAATGAATTGAGGAATAAAACGGCTGGATCATTTGGATTTGGGGAGGGAGATAGGAGTTGGAGAGAGAGAGAGGAGTTGGGGAGAGAGAGAGAAATAAAACTACGGTGGTGTGGTGAAGAGATTAGGTTTGAAAGTCTAAAAAATATAAAACAGGCTAATATCATTTGCGTCGGACGGGCCCAAATGTCCGACGCACATGACTTAATGATCCAAGTCATTAGCTTTTAGACGAAAACGATCTGCGTCGTATCCAATTAGCATGCGACGCAAATCATGGGATCCAGCCATGTGCGTCGCACTCTAGCTGTGTCCGACGCACATGACTTTCGTCATCTGCGTTGCGTTTTCATCAAAGTCCGACGCAAATGAACCTATAACCCATATACTGTCATTTTTTGCGTCGCACGTTCTCTTATGTGCGATGCAAATAGGCTATTTACGTCAGTGCTTCTGGCGTGCGACGCACATAGACTGACGCAAATTTGCATTTCTCTACTAGTGAAAGGACCCTCCAAGCAGTTAGAGGATCGAATATTTCCGTTTATATTGGTGAGTCTGTTTCTCTATGGCATTCTAGACTAGGTCATGTGAATGTTGCATATGTTAAGAGACTTAAACAGCTTAGTCTGATTCCTGACTTTAAAAGCTAAGAACCCTAAGAAAGCATTCAACAAAAGTGTTGCTCGTTCTTCTAACTTACTTGAACTGGTTCAAAGTGACTTAGGTGACTTTAAAAATTCTATGAGTAGGGGTGGGAAGCTTTAATATATTACTTTTGTGGATGATTTTTCTCGGTTTACTAAGGTTTATTTATTGAGTTCAAAAGTTGAGGCAGAAGAAAATTTTCTTATTTATAAAGCCGAAGTTGAGAACCAATCAGACTTTAAGATTAAGAGGGTGAGATCAGGTAGAGGTGGAGAAAATGATGGATTTCCCTTAGTAAATTTTGTGAGTCTAATTGATCATTCATGAGGTTACAACTCCTTATACCCCATAATAGAATGGAATAGCTGAGTGGAGAAATAGATCTTTTAAGAAAATGATAAATGCAATGCTTATTAGTTCGGGTATGCCTACTAACATGTGGGGTGAGGCCATTCTGTCACGCTTGCTATGTGAGGCAACCCCTTAACTTCATCTCTCGATCCTTCACTAAGGGTACCTAAATTATGCTTCTATGTTGGCCAATCAGACAAACATTCATGGAAATGCCAAATCAATTAACCAAAATTATCCCAAGTCAAAACCCAATGTTGGATTTAGAGGTTCATGAACTCATTAATGGCTTCAAACCCTTCTCAAAGAAATAGCTACTCACAAATCATGATAAATTATAAACTAAAAGATATTAACAACTATTAACATGAACTAAAACAATAATCTAGGATGAACAAGTAAATAGAGTGAAAATGACATGAAAATAAGAAAATAAAGCAATAAAATATGAGAGAGAGTACGAAATTCTCATTAAAGTTGCAAGGAGCCTCCAAATCTTCAAGTTTCCTTCTTAGTTTCTTCAAATTCCAAGCTTTCAACAAGTTTCTCTCACTTCTCTCTCTGAAAGATGAGATTTTCTCTCTCCTAGGGTTCTAAGAATTTCAAATCTCACTTTATTAAAATATAATGTAAATTAGATTCCTCTAATATGAGAGGAGTTTGTCTTATATAGTCCTAAAATAAACTAGGCATAATTACAAATTAACCCCCATTCAAAAAGAGGATTTAAAAAAAAAGATTTCCGGAAAAACCCAGCAACTCGGACGGGTGGAGTGATCAGGGCAGGTCAGACCATCAGAACTGAAATTTCAGTTATCCGCAAATTGACCCGGGCGGGTCAGTTGACCCGAGCGCTCGGGTCATTTTTCAGTTTCGTCAGTTCATTTTCAAACGGCCATATCTCACTTGTTTTTCATCGGAATTAATCTTATGACCACTCGTTGGAAAGATATTGAGCCAATATTTCATCTCCAACTTGAATAGCTCAAAAATGTTTTGTGTTCTGAAAGTTATGGCCATTTGAAGTTGACCCTTGTGCGTAAACCCTTCCAAAACTTCTTATATTTGCCCCCAGAACTCGGTTATGCTTCCTTGATGCTTTCTTGACCTTCCTCTTCGATATTAATATTCGAGGTTGTGTAAATGTCCTCCAAGCATGCTCCTAAGTCCTAAAACGAAACAAATCGCCCAAAGAAAGTGCATACAAGGAGGAAAATTGCACAAATTAAGGAAATAGTTAACAAATTAGCCTAAACTAACTCAAAAACAACTATAATACCAACTAAAAACTATAAAAAAGTAAAGCAATAAACAAGACATCAGTAGTAGTTTACAAACCATGTTGTTGTGCAAAACTAATTTCTCCTTGGTTATCCGATAGAACAATGGCGTAAATTGACGCTTAGATCCTACACGGTATTTTTCCAATTGGGGTACTTCTTGTCATAGTTGTTTCGATTCACTTGGATTCATTTTTTGTTGCATAATAACAAAATCATCCATTTCCATTGCTTGGACATAGTGGTCGCTTCTTATTCTTACGAGGAGGTTGTTCTCTAGTCCTTGCTTTCTACAACATAGAAGATCAAAAGTAAACGCAACAAACACATATATATGATAAATAAATTAAAACAAACAAGAACTTTGATTTTTAAAATATCAACATTAAAACCTTCTTTGATGTTGAAGCTTGTGTTACTACATTTGCATTGGGATAAATACTCAACTCATCGTCATCACTTTCACTTTTGGGAACGTAATCTTGGTCATTCTCGTGACCATTGATTTTCTCCTTCTCTTGTCTAAGGGCCTTATTCTTTTCCTCTAGTTGAATAGCATATTTATCTAGCCCAAATTCCCTAAATTTCTCGGGCATTTCTTTCTATATTCTTTTGTCTTGCTTTCTCATACGGTGCTAGTTCGGATGATGCTTTGGAGCAAATTTAGAACTTCTCTTTCCCTTTGTCATTTTCTCTCTTTATCACTTGCAGAAAAGAAATACCAA
The DNA here is from genome assembly GCA_947648045.1 of Beta corolliflora. Classification (NCBI taxonomy): domain Eukaryota; kingdom Viridiplantae; phylum Streptophyta; class Magnoliopsida; order Caryophyllales; family Amaranthaceae; genus Beta; species Beta corolliflora. Next base: position 96,657 of record CANSZD010002338.1, read on the forward strand.
AAGATTAGTTATAGTTAGCAAAACCGAAAAGAAGCTTGAATGTGATAAATAAAATTGGCCCAAGCATCCGAAACTTGCACAAACTACCGACTTAGGTATGCTTAGGATTGCTCAAATAAGCATCACTAGTAGCTTTGGAATCGCCAAGCACAACAATGCCTAAACAAAAAGATTAAACATGAATGGTATTAACTGCTACATCATACAAAAATAATTCTCGAATACAACAAGCCAAACCTGTACAAATAGCGTGACAACACTAATAAGAAACAACAATAAGCAACCAGTAATGTAGAAGAACATTAAATAATTCTAGGACATCGTTACTAGCTTCTAATTAATCAATAACATAAAATAATATAATAGCATATAATAATGTTTGATGGTCAAAAGAAAAGGAAAAATTAAAAAAATAATATATTTAAGAAACTACAATCCTTTTAAGTATCCTTAGTAAACCCTTGTGACTCAGAAACTGGGATATCATCGGTAGCTTCCATCCAATCCCAATCTGTATCATCGAAATCATCATCATCGTTAAGGTCATTTCCATCATCATCATCATCTAATAACTCATCAATGTCTACGGATCGCACATCACCACCACCAATTGCATGAATATCGGTTTGTATCAACAAAGAGGAGCATTATTACAACCGAAATTAATAGGCTCCTCCCAATATGTATCTCCATTCATTGACTCTTCAAAATAAAAAAAGGTCTCTAGGAACACTTTGACTGACATAATGAATATCATGTTCTTGAGGATCTTGGCAATAGATAACTTGATGAACTTGAGATGCCAATACATAAGGATCATCTTTGGAAAATTTCTTCTTAAAATTAACAAAAATAAGCCCACTTGAATCAATATTGCCAAGAAACCAATCACACCTAAATAAAACAACATTGAATTGCGACCAAGAGTCTAACTCAAAAATCTCTTCTATTACACCATAGTAGGTAACATCTCCATCAATATGATTTTGATCCATTGAGCTTGCGAAACTTGAAGTTAGGGTTGTTAATGTGACTCCGCTATTTTGAGTCTTTAATCGTGAATCACGCTCCCTTGTATTAAACCTATAACCATTGATAAAATACCCGTAATACCTCCTAGCTTTAGGGTTAGGACCCTTGGCCAACCAAAAAACTTCGCCTTCAACTTGTTCACTTAAAATCCTTTCTTGAAACCGATCAATAAAATCATTCATATGGCTTTGTGCGCTAGTCCACCTACGCTTTTGACCTTGTTGACTATTCACCCAAATTTTGTGTTCTATGTAAACAAAAGAAACATATATATAGATATATATACACATCAAAATTAAAGAAAAAAGTAATTAATCCATACTGTATAAATATGGAATAATCTTACTCAATGTATTGTTCAATTGTTGCATTGTTGCAATTGAAGAGGATATATCTATGAGCTTGCTTCAAGCTTTGGAAGTCTAAAGAAAATCCTTTTCCTTTTCTTTTCCTTCCAATAGGATGTCCTCCCTTAGGGAAAATAGAAGATTCACCCCTCGCTTGATTCATTGCGAACTTTCTAGCACATCTTCTGTCCAATCTAGTACTTACACCTTCACGTAAATATCGAGAAATAAATGTCAAGCATTCCTCCATCATATATCCTTCAGCTATACTTCCTTCGGGAAAACTCCTATTTCGAACATAGGACTTCAACCTACCAAGGTACCTTTCAATAAAGTACATCCATCGATATTGTACAGGACCACCGAATTTGATTTCCTCCACTAAATGGACAGGTAAGTGCATCATAACATCAAAGAAAGCTGGTGGGAATATCATTTCAAATTGACAAATTATCTCAACAACGTCAGTAGCTAACTTGTCTAATTCTTTGACATCAAGAACTTTACTACATATACCACGAAAAAAGTTCCCCAGTCTAATCAAAGGTAATGCAACACCTACTAGCAATGTTTTTCTGACTGCAAATTGAAGCAAGTTATGCAACGCGACATGTGCATCATGAGTTTTGTAACCAGCAAACTTTCTTTCTTTAACTTGTACACACCTCCCAATATTTGATGCATACCCATAAGGTAATTTAGTTTCCTTAAGAACTTTAAGGAACATATCTTTTTGTGCATTACCCAATGAAAAAGGTGCCGGTGGAAACAACATGTGCTTGCCATTTGAGGAAGTAACAGGGTGAAGATGTGGTTTTACACCGAGGCTCACCAGATCAAGACGTGCCTTATTATGGTCCTTGGTCTTTCCAGGCATATCGAACAACGTGCCAATAATATTATCAAAAACATTTTTCTCAATGTGCATGACATCAAGATTATGACGACATTTGATATCGGACCAATAAGGCAATTCGAAAAAAATGGACTTCTTTTTTAGTGGATCTTTGCTAACCCCACCTTCATTAATAAAAAGTTGCTCTAACTCTTCTAACAGATCATTACCCGATAATTGAGAAGGTGCTGACCTTTCTTCTGTTGCTCCATTAAAAGATTTCTTATCTTTTCGCCAAGGATGTTTCGCATCAAGAAACCATCAAGTATAATCATAACAATTTTTTTTGCTGTGGGGCAAATATTTGGGAGTCACATCAAAGTTACAACTAGGACATGCATAATTTCCTTTAGTGCACCATCCGGACAACATAACATAGGCTGGAAAATCATTTATTGTCCCCATTAAAGATGCATGCATTTGAAATGATTGTTTTTTAAATGCATCATAAGTCTCCACCCCATGTTCCCACAACTCTTTTAATTCATCAATCAATGGTTGTAAATAAATGTCTATCTTATTTCCAGGAGACTTAGGGCCAGGAATCAGCAAAGATAACATAAAATACTCAGGTTTCATAGACAACCAAGGGGGGAGGTTATAATTAATCAATACAACAAGCCATGTGCTATGAGAAACACTCATGGTCCGAAATGGGTTGAACCCATCACTAGCAAGAGCCAATTGAACATTTCGTGTTTCTTTTGAAAAGTTAGAATACTTAGTATCAAACTCCTGCCAAGATGTACATCTGTTAGATGTCTGATGTTTCCATATTTTGTTCGTTCTTTATCATGCCAAACCATTGATTCAGCTGTCTTGGAACACATATATAACCTTTGAAGCCTTGGTATTGTTGGAAAATGCCTTTAAACCTTTGCACGGACATTTTCAGACTTCCACCTAGATGCTCCACACTTAGGACAAGCATCTAACTTTTCGTAATCATTCCTATAAAGAATGCAATCATGAGGACAAGCATGTATCTTTTTATAATCAAGACCTAAATCCTTCACTATATTCTAAGATTGATAAAAGGATTGAGGAAGTTGAGCCATGGGAAACGCCTCATTTAATAACTCTAACAGATCACCAAAAGCGACATTACTTATTCCATTGAGGGTCTTGAAAAGAAATAAGTGAATTAGAAAGGACAATTTTGAGAAAATTTTACACCCTCGGATAAAGCTCATGGTTCCCTTCTTCAACTAACTTATAAAACTTTTTAGCCTTTTCATTTGGATGACCAACGACCTCTTCATCACTATTGAAACCATCAACATCCCTATATACATCATCCAATAAACCATCAATATCATCACATGCATTTAGATCATCACTTTCAGACCCCATTTGTCTACCGTTATTCGTAGATGAAGATGATTCCTTCTGCATTAGCCACTCCCTAAATCCCTTTATGAACCCATCAATAATCACATGATCATAAACAACATCTCTAGAATGACAAAAGCGCTTAGAACATTTTTTTACAAGGACAATAAATTTGTCCCTCAATAGCATCCTTTGCAAAATAATCATCAAGAAAATCATTCAAAGCTCCTTTAAAACCCTCTGATCCTCTAGGAAGATTCATCCAATATTGATCCATCATTAATTTAGCCGTGACAAGAATGAAAACTATATAAAAAAAAGAACACATTAGCGTATACATTTTTGTGTCATGTATTTTTTTTAAATATATGACAAGATTAATAACCGACTAATACCACTTAATTTCATCAAGGTGCGTAATGTGCAACTCAAGAAACAAATTCAAAAATAAAATATATATGATGAAGGCTTCTTGTGGATGAAAAGGGGGAGAAATTCAACCTATAGCAAAAGAGACTTAAATGAATACCACAAGCAAAATACTATGTCATATTTAAAGACTCCAAGCAAAATATGTCAAAAATACTAGTCTACATACATGTTAGCACTTTACATTACTGTCACCCTCAAGGAAGTGAATACCAATTTGTCTTATGTGGCAAGGAACACACGACCTGGACGAACCCCAACTTCTATAAATATGTTTTTCTTTCAAAATAAAAATTGTTCTTTTACAGTGTAGAAATGGAGTATATACTATTGATGATTTTATGACAAAAAAAGGAGGACTTGATGGTCGTAAAGCCTTCAACAACAAAGTAGATGAAGGTAATTTTGGAGTTAGTCATTCATTTAATATGTTTATAGCCTTCTATCATGATGATGTTCTGTAACACCTTTCATTTCTATGTAAACAACTCTAGAAATTACCAGTAATTTAGCATCTTATTCTATGAACACATAAAACTCTCTAATACAGAAATTGCCAGCAGTTTTGTGACTTTGTCGAAAAACATACTTGTTAACTAAAAATAAAATGTGTTAGTGATGATGTAATACACGAACATCAAAAAAATATTCCCCAACTAAGTTCCAATATGGCTATATACATTTTGGACATTGCCAAACCCCATCTAAAAAAAAGTTGGTCCAGAGCCACATGTCATACATGGTTTAATATTTTACGCCATCACGTTTTATGCAATACCGCAAGAGGTAACTCATAAAACAACAAACATTTGAAATCGAATAATGAAACAGACAATTGAGTATTTGAATTCAAAAATACACGCAAGAATTAAACTAACCCAAATTTCCCAATTAACAACCCTAATTTAGCCCTCAAAATCACACAAAGAAAATTCGATTATAATCGGTTACTAACTTAAACGAAGAAAATTGTAAAATTTAAGACCAAATTCCAAGAGATACATACCAACTCACGTTGTTCTTCTCGCCAATTCGTAACTAAATTTCGCTAATTTCGCCCCAATAACCAAGTCCAATACGTCAATTTACAATAACATAAATTCCCGTATCCGTAAAAGTCTAAATTTATATTCGCAAATCTAGGAAAGCAAAAAAAAATTCACCCGGAAGAGACTCACCTGCAGCAAGTACCCAATCACTCTATTGATGATGAAACAATAACAACGAAACGAGGAGGAAACGATGATGAAACGACCCGCACTATCTTCCCCGTCGCTCAAGAACGATGATGAAAAATAACAATGACGAGGATGGCGAAAAATAACAATAACAAGCGTCGTATTGAAATTTTTTAATAAACCTATTTTTTTTAACATAGTTTAGATGCTTCGACAAAATAAACTTTGCTATATCTCATTAATATATTAAAAGACTAAAAACTATTGCAATAAAATAGTCATAATATATAACTCGTTGCAATAGTTTTTCTATAGCAACGGTTTTCCAATGTCAAAGTCTACGAAAAATTAAAAATTATCTAAGTGTTGCAATAACTATGATATAGCAACGCAAGCAAAACGTTGAATAAAAGGGCGTTGTTATAGCCCTATTTTGTAGTAGTGAAAGAACATGTACAAATGCGAAAAGAACATTCTTCTTCTTGAACATAAATAGCTTAAAAAAGTGATATCAATGACGTTCTTCACATGTACAACAAAGAAGAAAAACATTGCATATCAAAATTGTTAATTAGAACAAATATAAAAAAACATGTACAAATGCGAAAATTAGAACATTCTTCTTCTTGAACACAAATAGCTTAAAATAGTGATATTAATGAGATTTATAATAATAGCAACGACATTGATAATATTTACCAATATTAATAAGTGCAACAACGACAATAATAATAATCCTTTTGAACAAATGTACTAGTAAATAGTAGTACCAATAGTAATAGTAATCGCATAAACAACAACAACTACAACAACTACAACTACAACTACTACTACTACTACCACTACTACTACTACTACTACTACCACTACCACTACCACTACCACCACCACCACCACCACCACCACCACCACCACTACCACTACCACTACTACCTACTACTACTACTACTACTACTACTACTACTACTACTACCTACTACTACTACCTCTACTACTACTGCTACTACTACCTACTACTACTACTACTACCTACCACCACTACTACCACCACCAATACTACAACCACCACCACTACCACCACAACTACTACCACCACTACTATTACTACTACCACTACCACTACCACCACTACTACCACCACTACTACCACCACCACTACTACCACCACCACTACTACCACCACCACTACTACCACCACTACTACTAGTACTAGTACTACTACTACTACTACTACCACCACCACCACCACCACCACTACTACTACTACTACTACTACTACCTACTACTACCTACTACTACCACAACTACTACCACCACCACCACTGCTGCTACTACTACCACTACCACTACCACCACCACTACAACCACCACTACCACCACTACTACCACTACCACTACCACTACTACCACTACCACCAACACCACTACCACCACCACCATCACCACCACTACTACCACTACCACTACCACTACCACTACCACTACAACTACCACTACTATTACCACTACCACTACTATTACCACTACCACTACCACTACTACCTACTACTACTACTACTACAACTACCTACTACTACTACCACTACTACTACCTACTACTACTACCACCACCACCACTAGTACCACCACCACTACTACTACCACCACCATTACCACTACCACTACTACTACCTACTACTACTACTACCACTACGACTACCACTACCACTACCATAACCACTACCACTACCACTACCACTACTATTACCACTACCACTACCACTACTACTTACTATTACTACTACTACTACAACCACTACTACCTACCACTACTACTACTACTACTACTCGTCGCCGCCGTACTACTACCACCACCATTACCACTACCACTACTACTACCTACTACTACTACTACTACCACTACCACTACCACTACCACAACCACTACCACTACCACTACCACTACCACTACTATTACCACTACCACTACTATTACCACTACCACTACCACTACTACCTACTACTACTACTACTACTACTACCACTACTACCTACCACTACTACTACTACTACTACTACACGTCGCTCGTCGTACTACTATCGCCGCCGTACTACTACCACCACCATTACCACTACCACTACTACTACCTACTATTACTACTACCACTACGACTACCACTACCACTACCACAACCACTACCACTACCACTACCACTACTATTACCACTACCACTACTATTACCACTACCACTACCACTACTACCTACTACTACTACTACTACCACTACTACCTACCACTACTACTACTACTACTACTATCACACGCTGCCGCTGGCTGCCATCGTATTACTACTACTACTACTACTACTATCATATCAATCGCTATCAAGTATCAAGCTATTACCAGTTACTACTACCGCCGCCGCTCCTACTACTACTCCTACTACTACTCCTACTACTACTCCTACTACTACTACTACTACTACTACTACTACTACTACTACTACTCCTACTCCTACTACTACTACTACTACTACTACTACTATCGCATTACTACTATCAAGTATCGTCACTACGACTACTACTACGACTATCAAGCATTACTATCAAGTATCAAGCATTACTATCAAGTATCGCATTACTACGATCAAGTATCAAGATTATCATCGCTATCGCAACCACTACTACGATCAAGCATTACTACTATCAAGTATCAAGCATTACTACTATCAAGCATTACTATCAAGCATTATCATGCATCGCCGTGCTGCCGCATTACTATCAAGCATTATTTGCCCGATATCGTTGCTGCCATCGTCGATTATCAATCGCTATTACTACTACTACTACTACTACTACTACTACTATCAAGTATCATATCGCTATCAGCTATCGCTATCGTATCGCTATCGCTATCGCTATCGCTGCCGCTGCTGCCGTCGGCTGCTATCAAGTACAGGCTGCTATCGCTATTACTACTGCTGCTATCGCTGCCGCAAGTATCGCTATCGCTATCGCTGCCGCTATCGTTACTACTATCGCTATCAAGCATTACAACTACTGCTGCTGCTACTATCTACTATCAACTACCGCTACTGCTGCCATCGCTGCCATCGCTATTACCGCCGCTATCAAGTATTATCAGCTATCGCTGCTATCGGCCAAGCATTACTATCAGCTATTATCAAGTATTATCGCCAAGTATCGCATTATCAAGCATTATCACAAGTATCAAGTATCAAGCTATCTACTATCGTCACATTACTATTACGCTGTATTACTATCGCTGCTATCGCTGCCGCTGCATTGCCAAGTATCGCCGCTGCTATTATTACCGCTGCCGCTATTGCCGCCGCTGCTATTACTATCATAGTATTACTACTATCGACAGAATACTACCGCTGCGTTACATTATCGCACGCATTACTACTATCACAAGCATTACTATCATTACTATTACTATCGGCCGCTACATTACTACTATCAGCTATTATTACTATCAAGCTACTAATGCTATCACGCTATTACTACTATCAAGCTATTACTACTACTATCGCCAATTACTACTATTATCAGCTATTACTACTACTATCTACATAACTCCAACTCGCTTACATTATCAGCGCCCGGTATCAAGTATCGCTATCAAGTATCATTACGCATTATCACACTGCTGCTGCTATCAAGCTATTACCGCTACCATCGTTGCTATTACCTGCTATCGTTTACTACTATCGGCCAAGCTACATTACTATCAAGTATAATCAAGCTATCGACAAGCATTACTACTATCAAGTATTACTACTACTATCATTACATTATCGCTATCAAGTATTACTACTACTATCAAGTATAACTCCAACTCCCGCTGCCATCAAGTATCGCATTACTATCAAGCATTATCGCTATCGGGCGTATCGCTATCAAGTATGCACGCATCGCTTACTATCATGCTGCTATCGCTATCGCTGCTATCAAGCATTATCAGCTATTGCCGCACTATCACGCCTATTAATCGCTACTATCGCTATTCCACAAGTATCGCTACGCTGCCACCACTACCGCTGCTACTACTATCGCTGCCGCTATTACTACTACAAAAGTGCCATCGTTGCCGCGTCGTTGCCGGCCAAGCATTACTATCGTTATTACTATCAAGTTATATCAAGTATCGCTGCACGTACGTCAGAATCGCAAACCATATCAAGCATTACTAAGACTGCTATCGTTAGTAATGCCATCGTTAGTACTCTACAACTACCGCAAACTATTACTACTATCAAGTATCGCTACAACTACTACTACTATCAAGCATTACTACTATCACTAGTATCGCCGCTACTAATGCTACTATCGTTGCTATCGGCCAAGCTATCGCCGGGCCGATATCGCCGCTCACTACTACCGCCAAGCATTACTACTACTACTATTGCTACTATCAAGCTATCAAGTATCGCTACTACTACTATTATCAAGTATCGCTATCAGTATCGCATTATCAAGCATTATCAAGTTGGCCGCTATCAAGCATTATCGGGTAATGTTGCTGTTGCCGCCGCCGCAGAATCGTTGCTATGGCTGCATCGCTGCCGGCCATTACTATCACTGGCATTATCGCTGCTATTATCAAGTATCGCAAGCATTATCAAGTATCGTATCGCCGCCGCCCGCTGGCTGCCTCGCTCGCTGCTGCCATGCCGCTGCCGCTTGCCGCCTCGCTGCTGCTGCTGCCTCTGCGCACCGGCTGCTTCGCTGGCTGATCTCGGCTGCTGCTCCCGCCGGCTGGCTGCTTCCCGCTGCGATCTCGCTGCTGCCCGCCTGCTGCTGCTGGCTGCGGCTGCTTCGCTGCTGCTTCCTCGCTGCTTCTCGCTGCTTCCGCCTGCTTTCCCGCTGCCGACTTCCTATCGCTTCCCGAGATGCCGCTGCCATGCCTTATCGCTGCTCTCTCCCCGCTGGCCTGCCGCTCTGGCCATGCTTCCCGCCTCAAGCCTCTCGCTTCCATCAAGCCTCGCCCCGCTGCTTCCGCCAAGTATCGCTGCCGCCTTACTGCTGCTTCCCGCAGCTCGCCGTTTCTTCGCTGCCGCTGCCACGCCTCGCTGCCGCTGCCGCTGCCTCGCCGCTTCCAGCTTTTCGCTGCTGCTGCTGCTTCCCGCTGGCTGCTGCTTTGCCGCTGCCGCTGCCGCTGCCGCCGCCGGCCGCTTCCCGCTGCTGCCCGCTGCTTCGATGCCGCTGCTGCTTCCGCCGCCGCTGCTGCCCCCACCGCTGCCGCCTTCCTACTAGCCGCTTCTCCGCAGCTGCCAAGTATCGCTGCTATTATCGCTGCCGCCGCTATCGCCGCTACCACGCCTCGCTACGCTGCTACTCCTCGGTCAAGCCTCCCGCCACTACCAAGCTCCTCCTACTATCAAGCCTCACGTATCGCCTCAAGTATCAGCCTCCTACTCCTCCCGCACGCTTCCTATCAAGTATCGCTTCCTCTCCAAGCATTACCGCTTCCGCGCTACCGCCGTTCGCATCGCCGCTATCGCCAAGTACTCGCTGCTGCGCTCGCTGCGGCTGGCATCGCTGCTGCGCCAAGTATCGCCATCAAGCTATTACTACTATCAAGTATCAAGCATTACTACTATCGCTTCAGCCTATCAAGTATCAAGCATTATCGTTTGCTGGCCGCTATCGTTGCTACTACTATCAAGCTATCAAGCTACTATCAAGCTATCAAGCATTACTATCAAGTATCAAGTATCAAGTATCAAGTATCGCATTATCGCTACTACTACTACTACTACTACTACTACTACTACTACTACTACTACTATAATTATGATACCAATAACAATGATAAGAACAATACTACTACTACTACTACTACTACTACTACTACTACTACTACTACGAATACTACTACTACTATAATTATGATACCAATAACAATGATAACAACAATAATTATAATAATCATGATACCAATAACAATGATAACAACAATAATAATAAAAATAATAATAAGTTTTTAAATATAAGCATGATCAGAACTTATCTTATCTTATCTGATCTTATCCGAACTTTTTTTTTCTGATCTGAAATAAGTAAAAATAAGATGATAATTATGATGCCAATAACAATGATAACAACAATAATAATAAAAATAATAATAAGTTTTTAAATATAAGCATGTTCTAAACTTATCTTATCTGATCTGATCTGATCTGATCCGAACTTATTTTTTCTGATCTGATATGATCTGATCTGAAAGAAGTAAAAATAAGGTGAACTGAACATAGCCTTAGTTCTTTGGTTGGGCTTAAGATCGCGTTAAATGGGCCACGGATCCATTAACTAATCCGGTCAAGGTCCCAAACCGGATCAGTTAATGGATCCTAAAGCTTGCCCATCAAAATATTGGATTAACGGATCCGTTTTTCAAAAACGGATCAACTATCTTGTTTCGTTTAAGATTTTTTCCACTAGTGATTTGAGTTACCTTAAAGTGTGGGGGTGTTTGGACAAAATAGGACTTCTTGATTTTTAGAGGAGTAAGATTGGACCTAAGATTGTGGATGGTATCTTCATTGGCTGTGCTTCTATTTGGGAAAAATAGGACTTCATGATTTTCAGAGGCGTAAGATTGGACCTAAGACTGTGGATGGTATCTTCATTGGCTATGCTTCTAACAGTGCTGCATATAGGCTCATTCTTAAGGATGCAAAGAGTCAAGGGATGTTGAGATCTTTGAAAATATTTTCCCTATGAAATTAAGTGTTCATTCTAGTTTACCTGTTACATCTTCTTCTTCTATGCATCATGACATTGCATCATCTAGTGAGACTCTAGAACCCAGGCGGAGTAAGAGAGCTAGAATTAAGACTAGTTTTGGACTTGATTTCATAACTACCTTCCTTGTTGAGAAAGAGTGCTTAGATGAGCATGAAGTGGATGCTTTTGTGTTAGAAGAAAATCCGAGGACCTATGGTGAGGCCATGAGATCTGTTGACTCTGGTTTTTGGTTAGAGGCTATTAATAGTGAGATTGAGTCCATTATGAGTAACAACACTTGGGTTTTAGTGGCCCTTCCTAGAGGCTGTAAACCCTAACTAGTAAATGGATTTTTACAAAGAAGTGTAGACTTGATGGGACCTCGGATAAGTATAAGGCTAGTCTTGTGGTTGGAGGACATCACCAAAGGAAAGGTCTAGATTTCTTTGATACATACTCTCATGTGCCAAAAGGTTGCCACCATTAGTACTTTAATTGCACTTGCATCTAATCATGATTTGATTGTGCATCAAATGGATGTAAAAACTGTTTTTTTAAAATGTTGAGCTAAATGAAGAGATTTACATGAAGCAACCTGAAGGATGTGTAGTTCCCGAACAGGTTGACAAGGTATGCAAAGTTGTTAGATCCTTGTATGGTCTAAAATAAGCACCAAAACAGTGCTATGACAAACTTCATCAAACCATTACTTCTAATGGTTTTCTGATAAATGATTATGATGCTTGTGTTTATTCCAAATCTGATGATCTTTGTTGTGTTTTCATATGTCTATATGTGGATGATATGTTGATTTTTTGGACCAATATAGACATGGTGAATGCAACCAAGGCCTTCCTATATTCTAGTTTTGAAATGAAGGATTTGGGTGAGGCAGATGTTATTCTTGGTATAAAGATTACTAGAACTGCATATGGAATATCTTTAAACCAATCTCATTATATTGAGAAATTTTAAAGAAGTTTAATCAATTTGATTGTACTACTGTGAAAACCCCATATGATTCTAGTATTCATTTGAAAAACAATAAGGGTGACAGTGTGTCACAAGAACTATATGCCAAGATAATTGGAAGTGTAATGCGTTTGATGAATTACACTCGACCTGATATAGCATATGGCGTCAATGGATTGAGCATGTATACTTATAAACCTAATCATGAGCATTGGAATGCTTTGATTAGATTGTTGAGGTATCCAAAAGGCACTATCAATTGGGGTTTGCATTATCTAAGATCACCTTGTGTTCTTGAAGGATTTTGTGATGCATGCTAATTGGGTGTCAGATAATGATGAGATTCATTCTACTAGTGGAAGCTTTTACTCTTGTTGGTGGTGCTATACCTTGGAAATCATCAAAATAAACTTGTATTGCCAAATCTACTATGGAATCTGAGTTTATTGCTTTAGAATTGGCTGGATAGTTAGCTGAGTGGCTAAGGAGTTTGCTTGCTGATATTCCATTGTGGGGGAAGCCAGCTCCATCAGTTTCCATGCTTTGTGACTCGCAAGCAGCAATAGGGGTAGCGAATAATCAAGCTTATAATGGAAAGAGAAGGCATATTCGCTTAAGACATGCTATTGTGAGAAATCTAATTAGAAATAATGTAATGTCACTCGAGTATGTAAAGTCAGAGAGGAATATTGCTTATCCTCTCACCAAAGGCATTTGTAGAAAAATGGTGCTAGAGTCAGCACAAGGAATGGGTTTAAAGTCTATTGTAGAGTAAATTGTGATGGATACCCTTTTTAGGATTTCCTAAGTTCAAAAAGTCAATTGAAGTCACAAAAGAGCTCAAGTTGTGTATATTACTACCATTCCTATTAATAAAAAGTGATGTAGTATTTATTTACTGTTATATGTGTAAGGATGAGCCAATGGCTCTTAATTAGTCCATAGCCTTGATAAGGTGGTTTGTGACAGTACAAACTTGATGGACTTACCGATGTGAATGTGGGGGTTACGCTCAATCCCGTATGAGAGTCCCTAAGGCTTAGGACATCTAGAGCATTCATGAAAATTCAGGCAAATTGTGGGGCACTAAAATTACAAATTGCGAGAACACTATTGATTTGATAAAGTTTTATGTGCGCAAATATGAATTACTAACATCGTAGAAAGGTTCGAAAAGAAATCTACCTAATACGACAGTAAGACATGCTTGTATGCACTAATCATCAATTCAAGTCCATAAGACATTGATGCTTAAAAAACTGAATATCCGTGCCCCGAATTCCTTTTCAGTTGTATTTTCCCTTTTTCTTCTTTTGAACCATGTGAGGGAATGTTGGAGTTAGTAAGTGGAATGTTAGTATTATTCACTCCAAAAGTTGATTCAAAAGAACAAAAAGCTCTTTGTCCCACATTTGTAGTTTAGAGTTTTTCTACCTTCTTTATATAGAGTTTAATTTCCTTCTTTACAAATTTGTTGAGGTTTGTGTGGGAAGGAACTAGTCACCACACACGTGTGCGCGCGGCGGCCAGCCCGGGCTTGGGAGAGGACGTGTGGCACGGTTGTGGTTGTGAGATATTTTAGTTCAGTTACTTATTTTTTGCTGGAAATCAACATTCATATCTTTGTTGATTTCGTAACCGTTATTCTTTCCTTAATTATTATTTATGTTATCCCTTAATATCCGCCTAATTGATTGCCTTTTCGGTTTTGGTTTTTTGCCTTCCTTTATAAATTGGAGCCTATTCAGTCCTCTTTTCAGACAGAAAAATCGCCTCCTCTAAAACATAGTCTTATTCTTCTCTTTTCAGGGCGTTGTTCGAAGTGTTCTCAAACTACAACTCTGTACTACACCAGAAAAGTAGTAGTCATGTATCCATGGAGGTTGGTTGCCAAGAGTCTCTGAGTACGTAACGGCGCAAATTCAACTTTAGGGCAGTGTTAATTCACGCCACGGCTTTCAGATAAGTTTATTAATTTTGATCTACTAGTTTTAGTTCCTACACTCCTGACCATAAACCTCCATTCTCTCTCCTCCACAACCTCAATCGAGGCGGCAGAAGCTTGCCGCGACAAGGTGGTCTCCTTCACAACTTGTCTCCCTTACACAGTTACACTGCATTCCCTCCAAACAACTTCTCCGACTTTGCTTCCGATGATTGCTGCACTAACTACAACGAAATCCTCGTTTCAGGCTGTGGATTCTGCGTCTGTTACCTTCTTCATCAACCTCCCATCCTCGGTGCGCCTCTCGACTCCTCCAATATTCTCTCTCTCCTCCCTTTATCCTTCGTCTCGTTGGTGTATTCCAATTTATTCTCCAATTTCTTTCTCGAAGTTGTCTGCTCAGGTTTAATTTCTTACCTAATTTCTCTAATGAATTTTTTAAGTGCTCTAGCTTCTTTGATTTCTTGTGATTTCTTTTATTTGAGTTTAGGTTGATATAGTTATTTGCGTAATTATATGAAAACTGCTGCACATTTAATTGTGTATTTGTGAGTTGGATGCTTCCGAACTTTTGAGCCCCCTATTTTTAGTAATTGAACTAGCTTTTGTTTTCCTTAATTTACGAATCTAGGGAAAGAAGAATTGTTATGGAACCAAAAAGATTTTTCAGTTGTGACACTTCAAATTAATGGATGTTGAGCCCTACGAAATAGATACTAGTACATCTCAAATTGACGTATGTGAAGAATTCCGCCATTAATGTGTAAGTACAAAACTTATGCAATTCCTTTTTCGTCAATGGACATAGCTCAAAGAAAAGGGCGTAAATGAGTTACTAGGCGTAATTAATTTCAAATTCTTGAGAGTGTTGGATAGTGGAATTTGCATGGACAAACAAAGGAAGGAATATGGAAGAATTCATTTTCCTTCTCCTTTTAATGAACCAAATCCTTCCAATGTAAGAAATTCGGCGTTTTGTTGGATGGAAAATATTTTAGGTGTATAATAATTTTCATGAAAATGATTTTAACTCTAAGGAAACCGTAATTGTAGATTATGTAGGACATAAATCACAATAGAATTACTAGAACAGTCTGAGGTGTACTTGGTTAATAAAAGATAATGATGACCTATTACAATTTGCAGTTCCTATTACAACATTATCCATGCCAATTAAATGGATAAAGTGTAGTAAAATTTAATTTTAAGCATACTCATTACTCTAAACTCAATTTGTGATCTTGTATCGAAGAAAGCTTTACATCCCTAGACTAACAAATATACTTTTTCCTGCTTTAATTCTTGGCCAGATGCAGATGCATCACACCCCCCCCCCTACTAAGCTTAAGTACTACATCAGGTGTTGGCATAACTCATGATTTAAGATTCTAACTTACCTAGCAAACTAATTAAGATGCTACCTTATGCAGTTATACCCCTAAAAAATTTATTATCATCGGATGTTATGATTATGCATGTCTGGAATATGGGAATCATTCTAATTCTGATTCCAAGCAAAGTTTTTGAAAGAGTTGCAAAGAGCTCCAGGCACGAGACTCGATTTCAGTACAGCCTTCCATCCAACAACAGATGGTCAAAAGGAATGAACAATTCAGACTCTTAAAGATATGTTGAGGGCATATATATTGGATTTTCAAGGAAGTTGGGAGAAATAAATACTTGCCACTAGTGGAATTTTCTTACAACAATAGCTATCAAGCTACCATCAAAATGGCACCATATGAAGCACTTTATGGAACATGTAGAACACCCCTCTATTGGAATGTTATTGATGAAGCTCGGATTATTAGACCTGACTTGATACAAGAAACGACAGAAAAAGTATGATTAATTCAAGTTAGAATGAAAGCTGCACAAAATAGACAAAAAAGCTACACGGACCGTCGAAGGAGACCACTGGAATTCAAAGTAGATGATCATGTCTTCCAAAAGGTTTCACCTACTAAGGGTATCATGAGATTCGGTCAATCTGGTAAGCTAAGTCCGAGGTATATTGGTCCATATGAGATTTTAGAGCAAGTCAACGAAGTTGCTTACCACCTAGCGCTAACGACAAATTTAGATAATGTTCATAATGTCTTCCACGTGTCAATGTTGTGAAAATACATACCAGACCCTTGCAGCTAAGAAACGACTTAACTTATGAAGAGAAACTAATTGAAATTCTCGATCGTAGAGAAAAGCAACTTAGAAATAAAGTTGTAACAGCCCTGATTTTCCCGACCAGCTTAAAGAGGATTAAGCACAGTGAAAAGGGACTCTAGTCGGGCTAACCCGAATTATTACCATCACACTCGCCGAACTACATCGAAGAGTATGGAACTCAAATTCCAACTCTATTTAATTTATATTAACTATTAGAACACGGCCTTGATTCTCAGACTCTGTTCTAATAAATTCCTATAGAAAATCTGGCAGAGTTTCTTTTGAAAATAGGACAACCCTAAAGCAGGAAATAATTTAAACCTATTACACTTTCAATTAATAAAATACTTCCAAAACTCAACAACCTCAACGCTTTCGCGGAGCAACAACCGACAGAGAATCAGGAGCACTAACGACTCTTAAATATATACAATTAAAACAAATGATTGATAACTAACTATTACAAAGTCAAGCGTCCTCACTTCAGAATCAAATATAATACTGCTCCAGCTCGTATCAGCTTCAACTTGCAAAATATTAACTTACGGCTTCAACCTGAAACATTTAGGATACTGCCACCCACCAAGTGACGGGCCACAGAAATGACAAAACAACATACACACATCAGCAAAGCTGAGTACTAAACCCGTAAATAACATTAACACATGCTTTGGTGGCTTTTACTTGAAAACGACTCTACGGTCAGCATAGTCACCACAATCACATTGTCATAATAGTGCATAGTCCCATCGGATACATACATGAAATACCTTTATTCAGTTATTCCTTTCATAATACAACATCGTTTAAATAATAGCAAGCACAGCAAGGCGATTCCCAAGTAATCTCAACACAGACATATTTCATATTGCATTATTTAATTTACCTTCAAACATATCAATATATTCTTTATGAGGAATCTAGGTTAACCAACTCTGATATAGATGATATACTTTATTTCCTTTAATCGATTTCTTATTAGAAATCCAAACATATGTTCTCATATACTCTATCAGTCACTTTCTTATATTTTATTAGATAAACTCTTATCAGGAAATCAATAGTATGTAACTTTCACTATAACGATTCCTTATCGGGAATCTGATCACACGATACGATTCCTTACCAGGAATCCAATAACAAGATATGATTCCTTATCGGGAATCCAACATTAACGTAACTTACCATGATATGTTTCCTTATTAGGAAACTAATATCGATATTTGTATGCAAACACTAAATAAACATTCCTTACCTTACCTGATATGATTCCTTATCGAGAATCCAATATCGAAACAACTTACCATGATATGATTCCTTATCAGGAATCCAATTTCGAAACTTACCATGATACGATTCCTTATCGGGAATCCAATATCGAAACTTACCATGATACGATTCCTTATCGGGAATCCAAATTTGAAACAACTTTCATATTCGAGATAACTTTCTTTTAACCAAGGGGGAAAGAGAACGTGGCGGAGGCTTAGTTTTAAAAGGCGCAAGGCGCACCTAGGCGCAAGGCGCAAAGCGCACCGAGGCGCAAGGCGCAAGGCGAAGGCGCACGCATCACGTAGCCGAGGCGCACCCTTGGTGCCAAAAAACTTAGAAATCTAATAAAGAAGCATTGCAATACTTAAAATAACAAAGATATTATATTAAAGACTAATAAAAGGATATAAGAAAACATAATTCACCGATAGAACACCGCAACAAGTGAAAGCACTATGTAGAAAGAAAAAACAAATAAAGTTTTCAAAATTAATTAAATAAAGAAGCAACAATCAAATGATATATCAAAACTAATTAAATAAGAAGCATGTATATGGATATTTTTTTTTAAAATAAATTATTGCCACACTGCCCCCACTAACTAATATAGAAGAAATGATATTCACTGCCTCCAAAAAAAAATAAGCGTGAAGAAGAAATAAAGAAAAGAAATAAGGACAAAAAATAAAGACACGTGAAGAAGAAAAAAAGAGAAGAAGGAAGGGAAAAAAAAAGAATTAAAAAAAGATGAACGATGCATAATTAAAGGAGAAATAAAGAACCGAAAGAAGAAATAAAGAAGGAAGAAAGACAGTAAGACGAAGAGAGAAGAAAGACAGTAAGACGAAGAAGAGAAGAGCGGACTTACGGTGAGGACCCGCGACCCACCGGCGAGGAACCGCGACCCACCGGTGAGTGGCGACACCGAAAGAAAAACCGCCAGGCGAACCACCACCCACACGACGGCGAACCTCGCGCAAAGTCGATGTAAGTTCTAGGGTTTCGAATTTTCCTTGAATGAATTCCCGGGTTGGGTTTCTAAAGGGTAGGTCGAGCGTTTATGATCGCTCAAAGCACGTGGAAGTAAAAAAAAAGGAAAGAAGAGGTGAGCCACACGCGCGCCTCATCCCCAAAGGCGAGCGCCTCTGCCGCTTCACGCTTCTTCAAAAGGCGCACAAAGCGCGCGCTTCTACGCGCCCGACGTTGTTCGCCTCGCCTGGCTGGTCTGAGGCGTTTTTCCCGTCGCCTAGGGTCGCCTTGCGCCTAGGCGCGCCCAAGGCACGCTTTTTAAAACTAAGGGCGGAGGAGACAAAGCTTACACTCCGACAGTGGGGGTCGTCACCCAACCATTCGTTTTACTTTTGGCCAATAACTGTGACTAGTCCGGAGTACGCATTACCTGATATATCGTCCGATTATCGCCCCACAGAGCAATGGGCAGGTTTCCCTGTGGGGCCCCCAAGGTTCACAGTCCATGGGGCACTGTTCGTGTCACCTCATCTGTTGACTCAGACGAGCCTACTTTCCCCTTTAGATTACTTTCGATGATCATTCGGTACTCATTCAATAGTATTAGAAATTCTTAACATCTTTTGAACAACAAACCATACTAGAAGACTTCACTTTAGAGAACTATACTTATATATCATAGTATCTTCATACGTATTTCGAGTTCAATATATTTATGCATTTAGGTTCAACTCATTCTCAATCATAGAACTTATAGACCACAACAACTTATAAGCAATCACATCTGGTAAATACCAACCACAACCACAAAAGGTCTTTCAGCTAGAATTAACTAACGAGAGTTACTAAACCAGTTCCACATAACACATGCTTTTGCATATAGATAGTTCATACTATTTTCATTTTTCATACTTATCAATCTGTATTCATCTCGACAATAATATCAGTTATCAAGTGCCAACAACACTCACAATATATAGGTCTCTCTGTTAGAATTAACTAAGGAGAGTTACTGAACCACTTACGCACAACTCATACTCTTGCATATAAATAACTTATACTCTCTTACACTTCATGATTTTCAATCCACATTTACCTCAACAGCAAAACTAATAGTGGTTATGAAATAACCACAAAACTCACAATAGGTCTCTCAGCTAGAATGAACTAGCGAGAGTAACTCGAACTCTATAACTTAAGCCTCATTACACGAAGATTAATTCAAGGTAACTAAATATAGTTCATATTATATCATTGGTTGGATTTTAATTTATATATTCAATAACAAAACCAATTACAGAACATACTTATAATTATATAAAGTGAGTCTATTCCATTCCAGTTAGATTACACTACCATATACTCGAGGCTACGTGGAAGTAATCCACGAGCTTACACACACTTAAGTAATCTCATATACTAACCTATTTTTGTGAATTTTAATCAATCGATATAACCTTATTATATTAATCCAAATACAAATATTATATTGAAATTCCTTTTATAACCACAACCTCCATAATCTAATCCATTGTTAGGTAAACTAACTCCAATAGTCTTCATATTATTAATACCAATTAGTTAAACCTTTCTCCAACTTCATGTGAGATTATTAGTTAGGTTGATCCATTTAACCAGTCTACTCAAACTATTCTTCCACATAGCATCATATAACAACTCTAGTCAACAACTTATATCGAACTTAGTGGTTGAAACTCTATTTTAGTGCACATTGATCACTAGTCATACCTTAATTACTATATAATCTTATTTAGAAAACCTCTACTATCATGTTAACTGAAATCTATTCCCAAAAAGGAGTATAGAAATCTAATTTATGAGTGACTAGCTACTATCTGTCCATTCCATATTTACACACTAAAATAACAATAATGTCTTTCTAACTAAACTTAATACACTTGAGAATTGTTGATAAGATCACTAATTCACCTTATTAATTGAATCTTATTAAAGGAACATAAATACAAAAAGAACTCCAACTATTGTAAGACTTTGAGTAAACCTTCTACCTTATAAATGTTAACAATTTCCAAGTTAACTCGATAAAACAAACTCACTAACCAAGTTCATAACAATTAACTAATTTGTCAACTCTCCATTAATTACCAGTCTCACTAAACAAACAATTCTATTAACTAATTATGAGATCATTATTAGAATTATTTCCAAAACCAGCTTACAACTACTATAAGTATCAATTAGCTAAATCTACTTCATTGATCTGATTTTTAAACCAACAATTAACGATAATTATCGCAAGACATTTATCCACGCATTCATCCAGTTAACCAACACAACACCGCAGTTATTCAATCAAACCACACAATCATTCAGTTTGAAAGTTCAATCAACAAGAAAGGGTAAATTCAACAATCACCAGCAATATCATACAATTAACATCAACAGTTCAAATTCCAATTGTTAATCTCCATTTAAAATCAGAAGGAACAACATTAAAAACCAGATTAAAGGAAGGAACAAGGGGAGCTCTAGTACCTTCAAGAGAGGTAAAAGAAGTGGCGGCAACAACCACCGGCGACAAGGTGTCGCACACAAGCAGCGGCAACAACACACCAATAACAGCAGCAGCGCGAGCAAGAACAGGGGAGGGGAAAACAATCCGACGGCAGCACCACCAACCACAAACAACCACTGCAACATGACAAGAAGAAGAAAGAGAGAAGCGGAACCACGACACGGCAACAACACGGACAGAGGAGGAAGAACAAGACCAGCTGCGGCAAGACGAACGAAGAGAGAGAGAAAGTTTCGAGGGAGGAGAGAGACAAAGCAGCGGCAAGGAAGCAAAGCTCCGGCGAGCTTAGGACCACCGATGAGGCAGGAGCGCAGGCGAGAGAGAGAGAAACCGAGGGATTTCACTGGGAGGAGAGATGGAGCGTTTTGGGGTTTGGGTGAGAGAGAAACGGGTGAGAGAGAATTTGGCAGGGGGTTTGATGCATCGAAATTAAACCGACAAAAGGGGGTTTTGGGGGTTTACTTTCCTATAACACCCCGATAAATTCTCTATTTTCTAAAATACATTTTTAATACAAAACTTAGAGAATCATCAAAGCATTATCGCCCGTGTGATAACGTATTGGCTTACTTAGAATTTTGCAAAGAAAAATAAATAATTTTGAAAATAATAAACTTAGTAAACCAAAAGTCAAACTCCAAAAACCAAAGTCAAAGTCAACCAAACCAAAGTCAAACTCAAACCATAAACTAAAAGTCAACTATAATAATAAAGTCAACACAAGCTCTCCACGAAAATCCCGAACCCATGATGCATCATCTTCGAACCTGAGATGGACAATGCACTATTGATCCCAGGATCATGCTCACCAAATGAGTCATCACGGGATCAATAAGCGCATAGCTATGATCAACATACACACACAAAGACGTAATCAAGAAAGTTCGAGTTCTACATAATAAATAAATATAAAACCTAACATAATACTAATAAACATTAAGGCAAAGATAGATAATAATATAATAATATAACACTGCAGACAACTTTACTGAACTTGGTCGTATAACTCAAATTAATTAAAACTTAGATTGAATAGGCAATGGAAAGAGTTGTCCAAACCAAAGCAGTCTTCAATTTAAAAGACGAAGTACGGGCGCGACTCCGTACTTCCCTGACCAACGATATCGAGGAACCTTTTCAATAAAATAGGACACGGTGATCAATCCGGTCCCAAGAAAAGCCATGGGCTACCACCATGTACTCCAACTCATACTAGTCCAACACTTCAGACGTGCACAATTCTAAAGCTTATTGCTATTCACTTTCCACTTTAAATGATTAAGAAATTATTTATTCTTATGACTCACAAAGGTAAGACAAACAATATAATCATCAAGGACACATAAATTTCCATTTTTCTCTTAGGATTTGATAAGGTGATCATCAACTTAACAATCCAAGACTAATTCCAATTATAAATTACATAACCATTATTTATTTGTTGATCCAAGTCAACAATCAACCAACCTTTCATAGGTCAAATAACCAACTTACCAAATAAGGCCATCGGTTCTCATAAACTAATTAAATAATCCAAAGGGAACAACTTGAACCAATAACAACATAATTATTAATCGCTCATGTGAATTAATAAAATAAAGTTCCCAATCCCGTATGCTTGCATCAAATATCCATACAAACATAATATAATCATCATAATCAACATGCTTCACACAACGGCATAAAACATGCAATTTAACTTGGATATTGACGCGCTCGTTGTAAACACGTCAAAAATACCTAAACTACCCAATATAGGGCAAGTAAAGGGTCGAATCCACAAGGACTAAGGAAAGCACCAATAAGTATCGATTTATGATAAGCTAAGCAAACTCTATGTTTTTGAAGATTTATAGATGAAAGGACAATAAGAAAAATGGCTTTGGGAAGGGGTATCCACCAATCAACTCATTCACAAACCAAGCAATCACAATGGGAATCAACAATGGGGATCAATTGAGGGGAATTGTTCATCCATTGGTACTCTAACCACTCTCTCGAGCTAGCTAGATTGGCCTAGTCTCTTACCGAAGACCTATTCTCATGGCTAAGGCATTCAACCAAGCATATCCATAAACATGATGAACTTAAACAAGCAAACTAAATCCCCTAGGCTATGTAGTCCCTATTCTCATGGTCCTTCAAGCCTAATAATCGATTTGAGGCAACCCCTTAACTTCATCTCTCGATCCTTCACTAAGGGTACCTAAATAATGCTCCTATGATGGCTATTCACACAAACATTCATGAAAATGCCAAATCAATTAACCAAAATTATCCCAAGTCAAAGCCCAATGTTGGATTTAGAGGTTCATGAACTCATTAATGGCTTCAAACCCTTCCCAAAGAAATAGCTACTCACAAATCATGAAAAATTATAAACTAAAAGACATTAACAACTATTAACATAAACTAAAACAATAATCTAGGAAGAACAAGTAAATAGAGTGAAAATGACATGGAAATATGAAAATAAAGCAATAAAATATGAGAGAGAGTAAGAAATTCTCATTAAAGTTGCAAGGAGCTTCAAAATCTTCAAGTTTCCTTCTTAGATTCTTCAAATTCCAAGTTTTCAACAAGTTTCTCTCACTTCTCTCTAGAAGATGAGATTTTCTCTCTCCTAGGGTTCTAAGAATTTCAAATCTCACTTTATTAAAATATATTGTAAATTAGTCTAAGTTAAAATAAGAGGAGTCCCTCTTATATAGTCATAAGAAATTAAACAGAAAATTACAAAACAACCCCCGCATTAAAACAAACAAAGTCGTATAAAGGTTTCCGGAAAATGACACGATCCCTCGGGTGGCCTGACCCGAGCCCTCGGGTCACCTGACCCGGGCGGGTCAGACCAACAGGAGTGAAATTGAGTTTATCGCAGATTGACCCGGGCGGGTCAGTTGACCCGAGCACTCGGGTCAGTTTTCAGTTTCGTCAGTTCATTTTCAAACGGCCATATCTCACTCTTTTTACATCGGAATTGAGCTTGTGACCACTCGTTGGAAAGCTATTGAGCCAAAATTTCATCTCCAATTTGAATCTCTCAAAAATGTTTTGTGTGCTGAAAGTTATAGCCATTTGAAGTTGACCCTTGTGCGCAAACTCTTCCAAAACTTCTTATATTTGCCTCCGGAACTCGGTTATGCTTCCTTGATGCTTCCTTGACCTTCCTCTTCGATATTAATATTCGGGGTTGTGCAAGTGTCCTCCAAGCGTGCTCCTAAGTCCTGAAATGAAACAAATCGCCCAAAGAAAGTGCATACAAGAAGGAAAATTGCACAAATTAAGGAAATAGCTAACAAACTAGCTAAACTAACTCAAAAACAACTATAAAACCAATTAAAAACTATCAAAAAGTAAAGTAATAAACAAGATATCAAACTCCCCCAAGCTAGATCTTTGCTTGTCCTCAAGCAAAATAGATTAAAACACAAGTAGGAGAATGAAAACTTATTTGAAAACAAAATGAAGCAGGAAGGGGGAAGAAAAAATGAAAAAGGAAGGAAGGATAAAGAATTTACACTAACTCATTTCGTAGGAATCACGATTGCATTTAGCACATGCAACAAGCTCTTTAAACCCCTAGATCGCTCTAGAGGGCGAGTGGGATCTCGCGAGGGTTTCCAAAGAGTTTTCAAACCCACAACTCTAGTTTTTCATCAACCATTTATTCAATCAAATTCAAAATTAATGCCCAAGTCAACTATTAATGAAATGGTTCACAAGCAAAAATAGAGAGCAACTTTCAAAATAACTAATTTCCAAGTGTACTCATAGGTTATGGGTAGAGAAAGAAACTAATCAAGATTGCAATAGGACACCTAATTAGACTTTTTACTCGCTCATTAGAGAACACCTAGCTATCCAAAAGACTTAGGGCCCTTTAAGTGTTATAAAAGCTCAAACCACTAGTCCACCATCCCTAGACACACAAATAGGCCTTAGACTCCACTCTACTCGAAACTTTAGAAAAATAGTACTAAGTGTGGGAGGCATCCACAAATTGACCTCTTTTATTGGAATTCTTCTACTCTTTTTGCTTTTCGTTTTTCTTCACTTTTTTTCATTTTTCACGCCTTTTTTGACTGTTTTTGGCTTTTTCTTTTTCCCTTATTATGGGAATTTTTGCTATACAAATGTGAAGTTACTCACTAAAGAGAGACATAAGAACTTGTGGATTTTTGTGCCACTTATTGCATACAAAGAGAAATAAAAACTAAGTTTCTTATAGAGCTTTTGTTTAGGGACATGATGAGTACATCTAGGGGACACAAGGGACCGCAAATTTGAAGCTAAAATTATCCAAGCATGAGCAACTTAGTCAAGATTCAAGACTAGGCATCCAATTGATCATTCATTAGTTTCATTTTGGTAGATTCTAATGCAATCAAGATTAATCAACTCCTAAAACACCTTAATCCATGCTCACACTCTTCCAAAAGAAGCCTCTAAACATATACTCAAAGTCAAAGCAAGGAATCCACATCATATCATTACTAAGCATCTTCCTTGGGCAAGGAAACCAAATTTTTATTTATAACTAATGCTTCTTTTGTTTCTTTTTTTCTTGTTTTTTCAATTCATTTATTTTTTTTTTCATTTTTGACTTTGTTTGAACTAGAGAAAAGGAAATCAAAACTCGAAAGAGAAAGAAAAGAAATGAAAATAAGTCAATTTTTTTTTAGATTTTTTTTTTTTTGTGAAAAAGGGAAAAAAATAAATAAATAAAAACTATATACGTACACCTCCCCCAAGCTAGCAAATAGCTACTCCCCCAAGCTAGAATAAAGCATTGTCCTCAATGCTTGAACAAGAAGATCAAAGGGAGGGGGGAGGGGAAAGAAACATCCAAACCGACAAGCATATGTTCCACAATCATAAAGCATTAGAGAAAGAGAAAAGGAAGGAAGCTACCGGATAGTAGGTGGGTGTAAATAACCGCAAATGACCCAATTTCTCCACTTATAATCAACTTCCTCAAACCAATGATTTGCTTTCCACGTACTATTGAGAATGAGTGTTATTCCAATTATGTACCTAAATCAAAATAAAAATAGAGAAGAGAAATGAGTAAAATCAAAAGAAAGAAAATGAAAGCAATAAATCACAAAAGTTACTTCCCGAGAAAGACTTATTTAAGATCTTAAGCTTCGACCTTTCTAATAAATAGCAATTCAAAGATCGCAAAAGTTTGTCAAATGCACTAGCACACATTTCCATTCTTATTAAGTATGCAATGACATAATGCAAAGTGTGCATAAAGTACAATGCAACTCCATGAAAATGAGGAGAAGGATGCCTAAAAGAAGGAACAAAAGGAAAAACAAAGAAATAAGAATAAGAATTAAAATAAGAAGAAAAATGAAATGACAAACTCTTCTCAACAAACTCTTTTTTTGTGGCGATCTCACTCTCTTCCTCAACAATAAACAAATTGGGCACTTGAAGGTCAAAAGAGGCAAGAAACTCATCAAAAAGGTGGAGTTTTAAGAGATGAGAATGGATATGAAATGGGAGTAGAGGGAATAAGGTCAATCCTTCTTATAAATGGAATATGAGGGGAAGGGATAGAAATAAGGATTTCACTAACCACTTCACTCACATCACAAGAGTTAAGAGGGGAGACTTCTTCCACCAATGAGTTATCATCAACAACATTTTCATTATCCATCAAAACTTCAAAATCATTACCAACCACCAAATGAGGTATCTTACTTTCTAATTGACTAAGATCTTCACTCAAGCTAAAATTGGTAGGAGAGGATGAGTGCTCCAAGATGGAAAGAGATGGAGTAAGGCTAAACCCACTAGAGTTAGGGACATCATACTCAAAAAGAGAATGCAAAGATTCACAAACATCCTCACTTTCAACAATATCCTCAATAATGGGCATTTTCTCCTCAAAAGCATACCCTTCATCATCACTACTCCAAAAATCATCATCAAGATCTCGGCTACTCTTTCCCAATTGATTTTCATTTTCAACATCCTTCGAATCAACATAATCAAACTTGAGAATGTCATTTTTGCAACCCCGATTTTCCCTAAGCAAATTCAAACCACTTTTCAATTGTAAAAAGAGATCCTCAATGGGTTTGGAGTCAACTTTAGGGAGAGGCTCATAATTGGCACTAGAATTTGCCCTATTAAGATATCGCTCAAGAGTAAGCTCCAATTCAGATTTTGATGATTCGGAATGCAAGGAACCTTGAAAATCAATTTTGGGGGAGGGATCACAATCAAGCATATGAGAATCATTTTTGGGGACATGTGACACATCAAAGAAATTCATGCCAACATTAGAGGAATCATGACAATTTGCATAAAAGTCGGAATCATAACCGGCCCCTAGCTAACCACATAAAAAAATTCCAAGCTTCATCCGAAGATGTCGCTCGAAACTCACCGTTAAACATATTTTCAACAACTCCTCTAGTTTGCTCATTTAGTCCCCAATAAGTAATCTCACAAGCTTCCCCAATATCATAGTCATGGAACTTTATAAACTCCCTAAGCCTATCATAGTATGCCCAAAAGGATTCATTGTCATATTGAGGAAAAGAAGTACTTGCCATTTTTTTGAGAATTTTTCTTTAAAAAAAGAAAAGAAAAAAAAAGAATATTCACAAATAGCCTAGACTTACCCAATCAACACAAATCAATGCAAGCCGAAGTCCCCGGCAACGGCGCCAAAATTTGACGCGCTCGTTGTAAACATGTCAAAAATACCTAAACTACCCAATATAGGGCAAGTAAAGGGTCGAATCCACAAGGACTAAGGAAAGCACCAATAAGTATCGATTTATGATAAGCTAAGCAAACTCTATGTTTTTGAAGATTTATAGATGAAAGGACAATAAGAAAAATGGCTTTGGGAAGGGGTATCCACCAATCAACTCATTCACAAACCAAGCAATCACAATGGGAATCAACAATGGGGATCAATTGAGGGGAATTGTTCATCCATTGGTACTCTAACCACTCTCTCGAGCTAGCTAGATTGGCCTAGTCTCTTACCGAAGACCTATTCTCATGGCTAAGGCATTCAACCAAGCATATCCATAAACATGATGAACTTAAACAAGCAAACTAAATCCCCTAGGCTAGGTAGTCCCTATTCTCATGGTCCTTCAAGCCTAATAATCGATTTGAGGCAACCCCTTAACTTCATCTCTCGATCCTTCACTAAGGGTACCTAAATAATGCTCCTATGATGGCCAATCACACAAACATTCATGAAAATGCCAAATCAATTAACCAAAATTATCCCAAGTCAAAGCCCAATGTTGGATTTAGAGGTTCATGAACTCATTAATGGCTTCAAACCCTTCCCAAAGAAATAGCTACTCACAAATCATGAAAAATTATAAACTAAAAGACATTAACAACTATTAACATAAACTAAAACAATAATCTAGGATGAACAAGTAAATAGAGTGAAAATGACATGGAAATATGAAAATAAAGCAATAAAATATGAGAGAGAGTAAGAAATTCTCATTAAAGTTGCAAGGAGCTTCAAAATCTTCAAGTTTCCTTCTTAGATTCTTCAAATTCCAAGTTTTCAACAAGTTTCTCTCACTTCTCTCTCTAGAAGATGAGATTTTCTCTCTCCTAGGGTTCTAAGAATTTTAAATCTCACTTTATTAAAATATATTGTAAATTAGTCTAAGTTAAAATAAGAGGAGTCCCTCTTATATAGTCATAAGAAATTAAACAGAAAATTACAAAATAACCCCGGCATTAAAACAAACAAAGTCGTAAAAAGGTTTCCGGAAAATGACCCGACCCGGGCGGGTAAGATGACCCGAGCCCTCGGGTGGCCTGACCCGAGCCCTCGGGTCACCTGACCCGGGCGGGTCAGACCAACAGGAGTGAAATTGAAAAGAGTTTATCGCAGATTGACCCGGGCGGGTCAGTTGACCCGAGCGCTCGGGTCAGTTTTCAGTTTCGTCAGTTCATTTTCAAACGGCCATATCTCACTCGGTTTACATCGGAATTGAGCTTGTGACCACTCGTTGGAAAGCTATTGAGCCAAACTTTCATCTCCAACTTGAATCGCTCAAAAATGTTTTGTGTGCTGAAAGTTATAGCCATTTGAAGTTGACCCTTTTGCCTCCGGAACTCGGTTATGCTTCCTTGATGCTTCCTTGACCTTCCTCTTCGATATTAATATTCGGGGTTGTGCAAGTGTCCTCCAAGCGTGCTCCTAAGTCCTGAAATGAAACAAATAGCCCAAAGAAAGTGCATACAAGAAGGAAAATTGCACAAATTAAGGAAATAGCTAACAAACTAGCTAAACTAACTCAAAAACAACTATAAAACCAATTAAAAACTATCAAAAAGTAAAGTAATAAACAAGATATCAGATATAAATCACATATGAACTATAAATAGTTCCCTATACATGATACTACATAAATCCCATCCTTAGGACATGATACTAATACAACCAACACATAGTTATGTGTACCTTGTGTAGACAAAATTCGAGGCTACTTTAACAAGCTTAAAAGTCGCCTAAAGAGAATTCTCCGCCTACCAATAATCAACATAACCCCAAATCAATACCCTATAAATTTTCAGCAATATTAAAATACTTTAAACCCTCTTTAAAAGTGTTTAAAAACCTTTCCCATCATTAAACCTTCAACTATTAATACTTCCAAGTATAGTACTACTATACTAGTCATTAAAAACTCATACTTTGGTAATTAAAACTCCATCATAAGCATACCAGCAAAATTTCCAGCAACTTATTATGTATTTAAAACCCATTAAAACATACTTAGACACAATCAAAATCATAAGAGTACTCAATTTCATAAGCTATAGTATACTACTATGATTTTCCAACTCATAAAACCCTAAAAATCCATACTTTGATACTCAAAATCCTAGTTTAAACATAACTTATAAATCTGAAATTTTAATTACTTCACTATGTAATTTACATCATTTGAAATTATATTTAAATCATCAAACTATAACTTTAAACATGAAAATATTAAATCAATCCTTAACATATAACCTTTAACATTAAAAAAAATAGAGGAGGAAGAATTAACCCAAGAGAGGAAGGAGGGAGGAACACGCTGGAAAGGAGGGAGGCGCGCGACTGGCGGCGGTGGCTGCCAACGGTGTTGGGTGGCGACGTCGGCGGTTGCCGTGGCCGAGAGAAGAGGAACCGAAAAGGAAAAAGGAGAGGAAAAAATTGACGAAGAAGGAAGAGAGAGAGAATAAGTGTGGGGAAATTTTTGGGGTTTTGGGGTTTATATAGTTAACCCTTTTTCGGCTTAGGAACTTGTGTTCGGGATTAAATAATATTTAATGATTGAGTACTTAGGAATAGTTGGGTTCCCTTAACCCAATTTAAAATCCTTTTTACTAAATCCAAAGATGTTTAAGCTATTTAAATAATTTTCAAAGTATGACTAAATAAAATATGTGATTACTTAAAATCATTAAATAATTTTTTTGACTTTCAAATAGTCAACATTTCAAGAAATAAATCATTTAAACATTAAAACATATATAATATACATTAAAATGTATTTATAAAATTCATAAACTTACGGGGATTACAGTCTACCCCTCTTAAAAGAAGTTTCGTCCCGAAACTTGGCACGAAAACCCTCACAATTTCAAAAAAAATTTGACTCAAACTTTAATTTGGAAATACTTGTGTCACCACATGTGCACACTTTTAACAACTTTAAAACCACTTGTGTTACCCATGAACACATTTCCCATGCGGAGAACTAATTTATTTTGCACCAATATGTGCAAATCGCCAAAATAAGCATAAAAATACCATAAAATAAGGCAAAAAGCACGAAATTCTATCGCATTCTATCCCCCTTAAAGAAAACGATTTACTCCCTCGTAACTCACCTCAATAAATAAATCTGGATACTTTTTCTTCATTTCATATTCGGCTTCCCACGTTGCCTCTTCGGACTCATGGTTAGACCAAAGCACTTTTACAATATTCACATCTTTATTGCGTGTACTACGCATCTTTTTATCCAAGATTTTCACAGGCCTTTCCTCATACATGAGGCTAGTATCAATTTTAATTCTTTCAGGCTCCAAAATATGATTCTCATCAAGGATATATCTCTTGAGTTGGGAAATATGAAATACATCGTACATTTTCTCAAATTCCATTGGCAACGCCAACCTATAAGCTACCTTCCCAATTCTTTGCAAATTCTCATATGGGCCAACATACTTAGCACTTAGCTTGCCCTTTTTACCAAATCGCATCACCCCTTTAGTCGGCGACACTTACAAAAACACTTTATCACCAACAGTGAATTCATCTTCCCTTCGATTCAAATCAGCATAACTCTTCTGCCTATCCTGAGCAGCTTGAATTCTAGCCTGAATCAACTTGATGTTTTTAACAGTCTCCTCAATAAATTCCGTCCCCAATACTATATTCTCACTAAAATCATTCCAGCAAATGGAAGTTCTACCCTTCCTTCCGTACAACGCCTCAAAAGGAGCCATCTTAATGCTCGCATGATAACTATTGTTATACGAAAACTCAATCAAGTTTAAGTGATCTTCCCAACTACCTTGGAAATCAATTACGCACGCTCTCAACATATCTTCCATAGTCTGATTGGTCCTTTCAGTTGACCATCGGTCGCAGGATGAAAAGCAGTGCTCATTTTCAAAGTTGTTCCAAGATTCAACAGGACCTTTTGCCAAAATTTCGAGAGGAATCTCGAATCACGATCTGAAATAATGTCCGTTGGGACTCCATGCAGTCGCACCACATGC
The DNA here is from genome assembly GCA_947648045.1 of Beta corolliflora. NCBI lineage: Eukaryota > Viridiplantae > Streptophyta > Magnoliopsida > Caryophyllales > Amaranthaceae > Beta > Beta corolliflora. Next base: position 129,274 of record CANSZD010002338.1, read on the forward strand.
TTGATGTACGTCTTTGCAAGCTGCTCCTTCTTCCATGTCTCTTTGATCGGAACGAACACGGTGGACTTCGTTAGACGGTCCACGATAACCCAAATAATATCATTGTCATTTCTCATCTTCGGCAAAGCAGTCACAAAATCCATGGATATAGAATCCCACTTCCATCAAGGAGCCTCTAAGGATTGAACTTTCCCGGTTGGTCTCTTATGGTCTATCTCCACTTTCTAACAGGTCAGACACTTTGACACGAACTCAGCGACTTCAAGCTTCATATTCGGCCACCAATAAATCTCTTTGGATCCTTATACAACTTGTCACACCCAGGGTGCACATAATATTGAGTATTATGCCCCTCATCCATAAGCTTTCTCTTAAGCTCTACACATTTTGTGGTACACACCACCTTCCCTTAAACCTCAAGCTTCCATCATCATGAATCTTAAAGTCAACTTCCTTTCCTTGCTTAATCTTCTCCTTAATCTTATCTAGGTGCTCGTCTCCAACTTGACCCTCTTTGATCTCATCGAAAACTAACAACCCTAATGATAAAGCACTCAGTCTTGCCTCGATCTCCCCAGGATTTAGAATTTCTAGGCTAAGCCTTTGCATATCTCGGCATAATTCCTCGAAAACTACCAACGCATTCATGCTATCGCTTGACTTCCTACTCAAAGCATCGACAACTACATTCGTCTTCCCTTTATGATACTGGATATCTAGGTCATAATCTTTGATCAGTTTTAACCATCTTCTCTGCCTCATATTCAGATCATTTTGGGTGAAAATGTACTTCAAACTCTTATGGTCGGTAAAGATCTTACAAGTCACCCCATATAGGTAATGTCTCCAAATCTTCAAGGCAAAAACAATAGCAGCTAACTCTAGATCATGGGTAGGATAATTAGCCTCATACGGTTTCAACTGACGCGATGCATACGCGATCACCTTCCCATTCTTCTGCAGATTACATCCTAAACCATTCTTCGAAGCGTCACTATACACCTCGAATCCTTCATTTCCATTAGGCACGGTTGAAACAGGTGCAGAGGTCAAACGCTCCTTCAAAATCTGAAAAGCTTCCTTGCACTTCTCACTCCACTCAAATTTTGACTCTTTCTTCATCAAATTAGTCATTGGCCTTGCTATCTACGAGAAATCTCTCACAAATCGCCTATAGTAGCCAGCTAATCCCAGAAAACTTCTAATATCTGACACATTCTTCGGAGTAGGCCACTCACTAACAGCTTGAATCTTGGCAGGATCCACATAAACTCCTTCTTTAAACACATAATGACCCAGAATTGCTACTTTCTCCAAACGAAACTTACACTTAGAGAACTTGGCATACAATTGGTTCTTCCTAAGCGTCTCCAATATTATCCTCAAATGCTCATCATGCTCTTCTTCACTCTTTGAATAGATAAAAATATCATCAATGAATACCACAACGAACTAATCTAAGAACTCATGGAAAATCCTATTCATCAAATCCATAAATATAGCCGGAGCATTGGTTAGTCCAAACGGCATCACAGTAAACTCATAATGACCATAACACGTCCTAAATGCAGTCTTAGGTATATCCTTATCAGCTACCCTCAACTGATGATACCCCGAACGCAAATCAATCTTTGAAAACATACTCGCTCCATTCAACTGATCGAACAGGTTATCTATCCTAGGCAAAGGATACTTGTTCATAATAGTCACATTGTTTAACTCCCTATAGTCAATGCACAACCTCATACTTCCATCTTTCTTCTTCACAAACAACACAGGAGCTCCCCAAGGCGACACACTAGGCCTAATATAACCTTTATCCAACAGTTCTTGCAACTGCTTCTTCAGCTCGCTCATCTCAGGAGGTGTCATTCTATACGGTGCCTTAGAAATAGCTGCAGTGCCAGGAACTAAGTCCATGGTGAGCTCAACGGCTCTTTCAGGTGGCATACCAGAAATCTCGCTTGGAAACACATCCATAAACTCATTCACAATTGGTACGTCTTCAATCTTCAATCTTCAATCCAACCTCTTTACTTACATCTTGCACACTACAGAAAAATAACTCACATCCCTTCTTCGCCAACTTCTTCACTTGCATTGCAGAAATGACCCCAAAGCTCTTAGGCTTCCCAAAATGTCAATACGAAGTTAACTTTCCCAAAGGGCTTCTCAACACTACTTTCTGAGCTTCACAATCTATTTTGACCTTATAGGAACCTAACCTATTCATCCCAAGAATAACGTTTAGGTCTCCCATATTGAATTCAATCAAATTAGAAGGAAATACACAGTCTCCTATCTTCAGAGGTAAGTCTCTATACAACTTGGCACACCTTATGACTTCTCCAGTAGGTATACTAATAGGCAAGTCAATTACTTCAAAGTCTACCAACCCCAAACTTTTAATAACGGACGATGAAATAAACGAATAGGTCGCCCCATAATCAAATAACGTTTTAACGAGAACGGAGTTAATAGAGAAAGTACTAGAAACTACATCGGCGGATCTTTCGACTTCATTGCGACTCATCACGAATGACTTACCTCGGAGCTTTACTCGGTTGTTGTTGTTGCTCTCACTAGTTGGCTTACTCAAGTTTCCTTGGTTGTTTTGTGCCCCTACAGGCTTCGAACCTTGGCTTCCTGATTGGTTGAACCCAGACCTTCCCTGATTACTACTCCCATTACCAGTCTGTTCTTTTCTTTGCTTGGTGAAGCACTCAAATTCTCTATGCCCCTTCTTTTGGCAGTAATGACAGGTTACTAAGTCTCCCTTACAGTCTCTAACAGGATTATTCTTGTTACACTTCTTACAGTTGTAACTCCTCTCATACTGGCTCTTGCTATTAAAGCCTTGACCATTCCTTCCTTGGAAATTTCCATTCCCATTTCTATTCCTCTTACAATTCCCCTGATTTCCACCAGAATTTAAATCTTTTCTTTTCTCACCCACTACAGCATTCTTCTTGTCACGCCTCGACTGAAGACCATAAATATGGGCGGCTCTTCCATACACAACATCCAGGGATGCAAAAGTCTCACCACCTAACCCCAGTTGGATTTCCTCAGTCAAACCTTGCTCAAATCTCTGAGCCTTTAGCTCTTCAGTAGCTACTACCTCAGGTGCAAATCTAGACAATGCTATGAACTTGCTATAATACTCAAAAATGGTCATACTCCCCATCCTAAGGTTTATGAACTCCTGAGCCTTTTGTTTTCTCATAAAAGCAGGGTAAAATTTTACTCTCAAAGCAGTAATAAAGGAATCCCAATTAAACCCCTCAACAGCACTATGTCTAGTTCCATTCTCTTTCCACCAAAAGTCAGGCTCATCTTTCAGATACAACACAACTTGACCTACTTTCATATCCTTATGACAATTTACTGCCTAAAAATCTTTTCAAGCTCCTTAATCCAACTCTCTAAGAAGGTAGGGTCAGCTTGCCCCTTAAAGTATGGCGGCTTAATCTTAGCTAGTCTTTCAAACATGTCCCCAAAGCGAGATCGGGACGCTCGCCTCTTTCGTGAGTCAAATTCTCTGCCAATAGGCGAATAGCAGAAGCTAAGGCGTTATCGTTGTTTGCCATTCTACTTCGCGACTTGAAATTTAACGTAAATCTACTTTAGGTTTCGGTTCACAATTTATTGCCATTCTCTACGAAGGCATCACTTGATTTGACTATATAAGGTCGCATCAACATACAATTCTTGGAAAAATTGACGCTATAGGGCTCAACTATGAGCGGTTCTCTTTAATAGGTCCCAACTATTAGTAATCCAGTGGCGGTCCCAACTAATGCGTGACTCATTTTTGCGTGGGCCTAGTTTACCAATGACCTGCTGAGGCAGTCATTTATGCTAAGGGGTCCACTTTTCATGAAGTGCATCGCTTTATTTTGTTAAAAAAAAAAGTAAAGAACCCTTTGTGTTCTTCCCTCCCTGCTCTCTGAACCAGCCAAACCCCATTAACAATCGCCTGAGTTCTGGTGCTGAAAATTCATCATCCGGTGCTAGTTCCTCTTCAATTTGGCCTAAATTAAATACATTTGTTCTAATTCTTCCCATCACAAGTCGTCGTTGTCAAATATGGTGCCGGAATCTTTGTTTCTGCTTTCTCGATTTTCAAGCCTCGTGCGGAGTAGAGGAATTCGAGTTCGAATTCCCGATCTTCTTGTGAGAAGTCCTGCATTCTCAATTGTCATTTCCCATAAATTTGCAACATTTCAATTCGACGCCACTTAACAAGAAATGCCCTTCCATTTTCCGGTTCACAACTTCATCTATCTTCACCCGTCGCCAAGAACAACCAAATCCCCTGTGTTCATTCAAATGAGTTCACAATCGTTATAATCATCTTCATTTTGTAGCATACTTCCTGATTTTGGGTATTTTTCATGCACAAAACCTGGGAACAATCTTCACCCGTAAGGTGAGTTTCTAAATTCCCGGTATAAACCCTCTAAATTTACTTTGATTTTTTAGATAAAATTGTTATCTTTAGTAGTTGTATTCATGTACTATTATGTATACTTTCAATGTGGAAGAATTACGGCTCTAATATAACAGAAATTACACTCTTTTTTTTGTTGTTAATATTTTCATAAAATCTTCTCTTGTTGTGTAGGGCTAATTGTTGATGTTAACATAGTGAAAAATTCTCAAATTTGTATTGTGGGTAGAAAAAAATGAGTTCAAATTCGTTGAAGCAGTCACCCACTAGCAGCAATTGCTCTGGGAATCGTTCAATTACAAATATAATTCAGTCCCTAAAAATTTCATTTCTCGAAACCGATTTTAGGGCAAGCAGGAAAGAGTTGAGGGCAAGGGAGGAGGGTTTGAGGAGAGAGAAAGAGGAAATAGTGGCAAGTTTGAGGGAGAAGAGTAACGTTTTGGAGGCTTTTGCGTTGTTCTTTCTCCGCTGCTGCTAGGCTTTTGTTGCTGCTTTTCCGCTTCCCTCTCTTCTCTGTTCATGGACGCTGCCACCGTAGCTTGGTGATGCAGTTGTTGTGGTGGTTGTTGTTGTTCGCCACCAACGCCGTCGTCTGGAGTAATTGCCCCACTGCTGGTGTTTATGCGTGGATTTCTATTGAATTAACAGAGAGAAGGAGAAATGAAGAACAAAGAGAAGGATAAATGAAGAACTTAGAGAAGGATAAATGAAGAAGAGAGATCACGTGATCATGTGCTCATTTAATGATCACGTGACTTCATTAACCTGATGTAGCAGGTTAATTTACCTATTGGGTCCACGCAAATATGGGTCATGGTATACTTGAGCGCCCCACTGGAATATTGAAAGTTGGTACCTATTAAAGAAAACCGCTAATAGTTCAGCCCCATAGTGTCAATTTTTCCTACAATTCTTTATGTCACAACAACATCAAGTTCACACACTATGAACCATAACAACCATATACTCATTCATGAATAATTAGTCACATCACCAATTCATATATATACATATATATGAGGATCAAATAAAATTCAATCATAACAATAAAATGAAATATTCCCCATTCGCGTACTAAAATAAATTCTTGCTCACTTGAATAGCTAAACAATCACTTTTATTCCTCAAAAAGATGATGACAATATTTTTTTTTCAATCCATATCAACTATACTCATTCCTTAACCAAGATAAAGATACTAAAGCGAGAAACTTAAACCATTATTACTTGACTATTTATCCAACAACTAATCTTAAAGCATAAGTAAAAAGTCTATGGAGATACATTATCAATCTCATCTTCCAAGTCATCATCGTCCTCATCTTCTTCTGATACAGAAAAATTTGGTTCACCAAAAACAGACCACATAATGGCAGAATAAATATCCTTTCAGGTTTGCCCCCTAGCACGGTCAAACTCCTGAATAACCTCATCATCGCTATCGGGATTGCTAACTTTCAAAATACAACGCATCTCCAAATCTACGCTAGTGTAGCTATCACCATCAGAATCAGACTCTATATCGGACTCATCATCACTCAAAACAATTGGGTTGAAGTAGCTTCCTAGTCGAGCAGCTTGACTATCAGACATGACTAGAGATCCTATAACAGATGAATACGACATCTATAAGTAAATGACACCCTCACTTAGCGTATATTCCCAACATTAACCATAAGCAAGAATAAACAAACAATTAAAAGCATAGGAATTACATTAAACGGGATAAGCGAGATAAGAAAAAAACATAAACATGTTGAACTAAATATTTAAATGCAGACATATAATATTTCTATCCTATATGCCCTTCTTATACTACCCATCTCTCACAAAATAAATAAAGTAACTAAAATAAACTAGAAGTACTAAAATAACCAACTAGTAAATAATATATATAATTTTCAAAAATATGGGATACCCATCTCTCACAAAATAAATAAAGTAACTAAAATAAACTAGAAGTACTAAAATAACCAACTAGTAAATAATATATATAATTTTCGAAAATATGGGAAAGAATCGAAAAATAATTAAAATAAAAATTTCGGACTTAAAAAAAAATTTCGAACCGAATAAAAAAAATTTCGGACCTCTAAAAAAATAATTCGAACCAAATAAAATAAAATATTTAAGGTTGGCACGAAAGGCCAATGAAAACCAAAGCTCTCAGATACCACTTTGTAACACCCCGACAATTCTCTATTTTCCAAAATACCTTTTTAATACAAAACTTAGAGAATCATCAAAGCATTATCGCCCGTGTGATAACGTATCGGCTTACTCAGAATTTTGCATCGAAAATAAATAACTTTGAAAATAATAAACTTAGTAAATCAAAAGTCAAACTCCAAAAACCAAAGTCAACCAAACCAAAGTCAAACTCAAACCATAAAGTAAAAGTCAACTATAATAATAATGTCAGCACAAGCTCTCCATGAGAATCCCGAACCCATGATGCATCATCTTCGAACCTGAGATGGACAATGCACTATTGATCCCGAGAGACTGCTCACCAAATGGGTCATCACGGGATCAATAAGGCATAGCCATCATCAACATACACACACACAAAGCACGTAATCAGCAAAGCCGAGTACTACATAATAAATAAATATAAAACCTAACATGATACTAATAAACATTAAGGCAAAGATAGATAATAATATAATAATATAACATTGCAGACAACCTTACTGAACTTGGCCCTATAACTCAAATTAATTAAAACTTAGATTGAATAGGCAATGGAAAGAGTTGTCCAACCAAACCAGTCTTCAATTTAGAAGACGAAGTATGGGCGAGACTTCGTACTCCCCTGACCGACGATATCGAGGAACCTTTTAAATAAAATAGGACACGGTGATCAATCCGGTCCCAAGAAAGGCCATGGACTACCACCATGTAATCCAACTCATACTAGTCCAACACTTCAGACGTGCACAAGTCTAAAGCTTATTGCTATTCACTTTCCACTTTAAGTGATTAATAAATTATTTATTGTTATGACTCACAAAGGTAAGACAAGCAATATAATCATCAAGGATACATAAATTTCCATTTTTATCTTAAGATTAGATAAGGTGATCATCAACTTAACAATCCAAGACTAATTCCAATTATAAATTCCATAACCATTATTTATTTGTTGATCCAAGTCAACAATCAACCAACCTTTCATAGGTTAAATAACCAACTTACCAAATAAGGTCATCGGTCCTCATAAAGTAATTAAATAATCCAAAGGGAACAACATGATCCAATAACAACATAATTATTAATCCCTCATGTGAATTAATAAAATAAAGTTCCCATTCCCATATGCTTGCATCAAACATCCATACAAACATAATATAATCATCATAATCAACATGCTTCACACAACGGCATAAAACATGTAATTTCACTTGGATATAAATCACATATGAACTATAAATAGTTCCCTATACATGATACTACATAAATCCCATTCTTAGGACATGATACTAATCCAACCAACACATAGGTATGTACGTACCTTGTGTAGATAAAATTCGAGGCTACTTTAACAAGCTTAAAACTCGCCTAAAGAGAATTCTCCGCCTACCAATAATCAACATAACCACAAATCAATACCCTATAAAATTTCAGCAATATTAAGATACTTTAAACCCTCTTTAAAAGTGTTTAAAAACATTTTCCATCATTAAAACTTCAACTATTAATACTTCCTAGTATAGTACTACTATACTAGTCATTAAAACCCCTTAAAACTCATACTTTGGTAATTAAAACTCTATCATAAGCATACCAACAAAATCTGCAACAACTTATAATGTATTTAAAACCCTTTAAAACATACTTAGACGCAATCAAAATCATAAGAGTACTCAATTTCATAAACTATAGTATACTACTATGATTTTCCAACCCATAAAACCCCTAAAAATCCATACTTTGATACTCAAAACCCTAGTTTAAACATAACTAATAAATCTGAAATTTTAATTACTTCACTATGTAATTTACATAATTTGAAATTATATTTAAATGATCAAACTATAACTTTAAACATGAAAATATTAAATCAATCCTTAAAATATAACCTTTAACATTAAATAAAAATAGAGGAGGAAGAATTAACCAAAGAGAGAAAGGAGGGAGGAACACTCCGGAAAGGAAGGAGGCACACGACTGGCGGCGGTGACTGCCGGCGGTGCTGGGCGGCGGCTGCCGTGGCCGAGAGAAGAGGAACCGAAAGAGAAAAAGGAGAGGAGAGGAGAGAGGAGAGCCGAAAAAATAGAGGGAGAAGGAACAGAGAGAAAATAAGTGTGGGGAAAATTTTGGGGTTTTGGGGTTTATATAGTTAACCCTTTTTGGGCTTAGAAACTTGTGTTTGGGCTTAAATAATAATTAATGATTGAGTACTTAGGAATAGTTGGGTTCCTCTCCTTTTTACTAAACTCAAAGATGTTTAAGCTATTTAAATAATTTTCAAAGTATGACTAAATAAAATATGTGATTACTTAAAATTATTAAATAATTATTTTGTCTTTCAAATAGTTAACCTTTCAAGAAATAAATCATTTAAATATTAAAATATATATAATATACATTAAAAAGTATTTATAAAATTCATAAAATTACGGGGAATTGCATTTCCACATAAGGTAAGGAGATAAGAATTAGGAAACCCACTTGATTTCCTATTTTGGAATAAATACCACTCAACTAAATTTTAAATTCTTAAAATTCAAAATACTTCGAATAAGAATGATTTCATAAAATTTAAATTAATAAATATATTACAAACACGACGACTAAAATGTCACATTCCAAATCAAATAAATAAGAATATCTGAAATATAATTAATTTAATAAATATAATTAGCATTTAATAAACACTTTTAAAAATAGCCTGTTACAAAAGTGATTTCGATGGTGAAGGTCTTATGGGCTAATCACATGTCATCAGAAGCCACTTGGAAAGTGGAGGACCAGATGAGAACAAAACACCCTCACCTATTTGAATAGATGACTTTCATGCAACTATGTGTATATGAGTGTGATTTTGAATTTTATATGTATGTTTAAGTTGATGAATGCATAAGGTTTTGCTTTCAACCATGTTATTTAAGTTTTGAGGATGAAACTTTTTCTAAGGGGGTGAGGACGTAATATCCCAAAAAACTTAATCATGCTTAATTAACTAATTTATAATAATAAGAAGTTATTTTTAAAATTGAATAAACAATTTGCAAGTTACAAATATAATCTACAAAGTTAATTTTTTGTTTTAATAAAATAAATAGAAGAGAGGAACATAATTATGTTTAGTGATTGTGGTTTATAATTAGCTTAACAAGTGAAGGATCAAAACACCACAATGATAATTTTGCACAATTTCTTTTTTTAATAATAAATATGAGTTGTGAAAAGGAAAGAAAAAAAAAGAGAAAGGAATTAGATAGTTTAAAGTCAAGCCATAATTTTTGACTTTCTTCTTCTACCTTCTTCCTTCTTCCTTCTTCCTTCTTCCTTCCTCCGATCATACATGGCAATCAAAGCCAAATTTACCAAATCTTTTTCTCACTTCTAAACCTATAAGCGGCTGCCACACTAATCTTAAGAGAACAATTCCCACTCAAATTCTCTTCAACCCCATTATTATCTTCAAACTATTAAAGCAAAATCATGACTTCAAGCTTTCTGGAAGCTTAGTAATGGCTATAAATAGCCATGGTTACCCACCTCAAGCATGACCCTCAATACTCTCTACCTCAACCAATAGCTCGTTGGAATTCGCCCCGTTCTCGTCGCAACCGCCACACCAGGAAACCCCCCTTGCTCCCATGCTATCTTCTTCTCTCTCCTCTGTTTTTGGGTTGCTGCGAGCGTCACCACTGCACGGATGCCACCCTCGCCCCCACTGCTGCACCACCCTTCATGCACCAGCACCACCACCCAGGGCCGTCTTGGATATTTATGGGGCCCTGTTCTAAAATGAAAATTGAGCCATTTCTTTCCCCTTACTGAGAGAAAAGCACCACAATTTTTCATAGAGATTAGAGAGAATCAATATTGATGGATTGATTTTATTTTTGATAAATGATAATTATGAAAAAGTATTAATGACAATACTAAAGAGTAAAGTTATAGATATGGAAGGTTGAATTTTTGGTGGAAGAGATTGAGGAAGATGATAGGGGATAGCGTGAATTATGGAGTCCGGAGATGAAGATGTGGAACGTTTGCCGTTTACTATTTACAAAGCATCATATTTTTCAAATTGGGCCCTTCAAATGAAACAAAAATTTTTTGGACTGAGGCCCTGTTCGCTAGGTCAAGGGGTGTCGTTATGGACTTAATAGTTTGGACTTCGTCCAATATGGGTTTGGAATTGGACTTGATTAGACTTAGGAAATGAGTTGGGCCTTATATGGACCTAATTTCGGACTTATTCCTATATTGGTTTGACTTAGACTGGGAGATGCACATTGGCTTGATATTGGAAATGGACTAGGATTGGAATAGACTGTACTTTGATTGGAATAGACTTGGATTAGACTTGGACTGGGCTTGACATAGATTAGGGTTCACATAAAGATGCAAATGGGCCTAGATTTTGACACGAGCTAGACTTATATGGGCCTAAGATGGACTCTAATGCTAGTGGGCCTAATATGAATGCATGGACTCAAATTTAGACGGACCTAATATGAATGCAAAATGGACTCTAATGCATATGGGCCTAGAATGAATGCAAGTGAATTGGATTGAGTTGTTTGAATTGAAGGTGTTTAGAATGGGCTTAGAATTTTCGAAATTCGTTTTTGAAAGGAACCCCTTGTTTTTATCTTTTGTTTTGGAAAAGATGATGGATTAATTTTGAAATTTTTTTTTTTTTGAAATGTCGTGGTACTATGATGATTAGTAAATGCTTTTTGAAAAAGTTAGAATTGATGATGGTCTAGGATTGATTTTGAAAATGTAATTTTTTTTTAAATTGATTGGATATGATTGGGTAGAATTGATAGGGAAGATTAGTTGAACAGCAAGGAGAAAGTAGACATGCATGACAATTCTAACTCTACATGACCATTTTTTTTCTAGATGCACTTTTTTTAGGAGAGACTCGACCTTGCATGAAAAGACCGACTCTTTTTTTTTTTTAATTAGGTGAGACTCCTAAATGACCGTTTTTTTTTACGCGAATGCAGACAGACAAATATAGGGCCGAACATAGAATCGACCACCACGACGAATAAATCGAAGAAAAGCATGCGATGCACAGACTGCGTGCCGCGCAGCATTGTTGCGCGTGGCGCACAGTCGTACGTCTGTCGCGGGAGTGGTGCGCCAGGCGCAACTTAATGCGCTTGGCGCACTACTCCCTCGACATGTTTTTTGGGGATTTAGGCGAAGTTTTGATGATTTTGTTTAGACGCGATTTTTAGGAACAACGCATAATAATAACAATTTGATAAGATAATAACAGGCAAAAATTGCAATCACAGGCAAATGTCATATAACATGGATGCAAAAGTTCTCAACCTAAAGTCCAGTTCTACATTCAACTATTGGTCAGATTTAGGTTAAGGCTGAAAAGGGTCCATGACTAAGAGATTGATCCCACGCTTCGTACCCCTTCTTAAAGAGGTGGCCACGTGTAAGACGCACTCCAGTTCTCAAGTCAGGAACAAGAGAACAATGCCATGGTTGGGTAGATTTGCTTATAACTAAGATCCAACACTATCGCTCAGGAAGCTTTTGGAAGGACAAAGCGCAAACCCCACGGGGGTGGCCTCACACATAGAACATGTGCTAATGAGGCAAGGTAGATTGTACTTATGGTGGCTGAACAATAGTCATGCATATGCAAAACAATATATTATTCACAGGCATAAAAGGAGAATGAATCGTATTTTTCCAGTTTCACCCACTCATTTAAAAAAAATTAATTTTTTTAAAAAATCCTCCCTAGTGAAGTCGCCAAATTGTAGGCGTGTTTTTATTTCGCCTATGCGGGATGAGCGCGTATTTGATTTGACTACCCCACTGTAAAGTTTTTATTGAAAATTATTTTGAAAGAAGTCGCCAACAATTCTTTTTAGGAAGAATCATAAACTTAATTGGATATGGGAAACCGTATGGACAAAATGTGGGACTTATCCAATGTAGATTTTCCCGTCTAGACTCCATAAATGGTCAAAATAAACCAAAGATTGAGTTCGGGGGTGAGGGTACAACATAGTCAGGAACCATGCTGCCCATTGCTTGCCTCTACTAAATATCGATTCACTATAAATTTTATGCCAAAGAATAATTATATAATATTTTATACACCCTAAAATTAATTAGTCTAAGTTGGTTCAGGAAACACATAAAAGACTATATTTTTAGTGACAAGTTATTAAGCAATCATATTACAAGGTTCCTAACAGGTTGTCCAATTTATCTGAATTAGTTAGAACAGTTCCTTATGTCTTGTTTAGCAAAAATAACATGTGGGTGATAAAAGCAATAAATCAGGCAAACATATAATATGAATAGAATGATCAGGCAAGCATATGATACACAAAGGCACGAATAATAATAACATGAATATAGAATAAAGTATAGAAAAGGGGTTAGAATATACAGTAGAATGATTATTACTCAAAGATCTACATCACGAAATAAATTATTAGTAACTTCAAGGCAATAAATATAATTGATTAATCAAGGATCCTAAGGAATTATACCTATGCGGCTTAGATTGAAAAGCGCAACGATCTTTCGGCAGAGCAATCGTGGAACCAGGAATGTAGTATGATTAGGAATTGAAATTGATTGAAGTATTGAAAGTGTTTGGGTGTTTGAGTATTTGGAGATTCGAAGTGTATTTCAGAAATATTCGTAAGTTTGTGTGTGCGTAAAATAATAATGAAAAAGCCTCCGTAATTCGGAAAATCACGAATATTTATAGATAAAAGGGAGTGTGCGCCTCACGCACTTCCTGCGCCAGGCGCAGGCCTACGTGGCAGGCGCAATGCCACGCGTCAGGCGCACATTGGTGTGCCTGACGCGACCAGCCCAATCAGATTTAAACATGTGTAAACATGTTTTTGAAAAGATAGAAAAGAAAGTTTGCGTCTTACACGAGACTTGCGTCGGACGCGGAGACTCGTGTGAGTCACAAGTCCACGTGTCAGGCGCTCATTGGCTCGTCTGACGCGTTCTGGCCAATGCGCTGGACGCACGTGGCGCGCTGAGCGCAACCGCCGCGTCCGGCGCATATTCCAGCATATTCGGTTTTTGATTCTACGCGTCTTTTGAAGATAATTTTCTATCCCTAAAATCCGGAGATTAAATTTTTACGGATGTAAAACCTGATTTATATTTAAAATATTTATCAAAGATAATAAAAATATTTATAAAAAATATTTATTAAAATAATAAATATTTAATTGGGCTCTTAAGTGGACTTAAAATATTTTATGGGCTTAAAATACAATTAATCATCATGAACAATTAATTGGGCTTTAGAATATCATTTCAAAACACAATTTTGGATTGGTTCTTTAGATTGCTCTTCCGTTGGGTCGCGCCAACTAATACTGCGGTATGTTTCATCATTGGATCCTTAAATGGGGAGACACGATTATGTGTCTACAACCACCAACATCTTTATTGGGAACAACAACCTCCCCAACGTATTCTTCATCTTCCCCGCATCCAATCGCCTCTCGGTGAGGGTGTTTATTTTCGAAATAGTCGAAGAACCCACCCCATCCTCCTTCGTGACAAACAGTACCTTTTTTCGGGCTTTAATGACCTATATTTCTTCTTTATTGCGCAGCCTACCTATATGTGGGGAAGCATTAAGCCAAGCCCCCTACCCCAACTCCTTATCACTTTCTTCAGGCATCTCATGATTGCAATCCTTATCACTATGTCCCAGTACTCCACATCAAAAGCAAAAATGAGGAAGCCTTTCATATTTGTATTCAATAGTTGCCAAAGATCCATCCTTGCATTTTAATTTTTGTTTCATGCGCAAAGGTTTGAATATGTTTAGCAAGACCTTAACCCTACAAAAGCATTCGAAGCCAAGGTCATCAAATTTACTTCGAGCACAGGTCCCAAACAAGAGGCAATTGCCCTTACCTCTGCGTCAGAGCGATAGTTGAATGGAAGGTTATATAGACGAATCCAAAAGGGGATGTATCAAGAACCACATGCGATGACTGTTCATCACCCAACACTTCATTAAGCACCAACAATTTTTGGTCAAAACACCATGCCCTTCCCGCTAATATTTTCTCTCTATCCTTCCAAATGAAAAACCGGAATACAAAAGTATTAACATCGATTACCCTAACCACTATGCTACGGCTCAACCCCCATATTTGTGACATCGTTCGTTTTAGGGCATTAAGGTTTACAACACGTTCGGAAATAACCCTACCAACCAAGCATCAATGTGGTTTTTGCCTCGTAATTTAGAGAACCCACACTTCCAAGATCTACTACTTGGTTCTCCTCATCATCAATATTTAGTTTCGAACATTTTTCTATTAATTCATCAGCCATAATTGCCGGACGAAAGACCGCAGAAGGGCGGCGACACAAGCCAGACGCGTTGGGTGAAAACCCTATCTCAGTGAGAGAAGGGGACTTTTTTCTTTGATTTATTTTATAAAGTAGTGTTCAGACGAGTGCATTCATCATATACACCGGTGTCAGTATTACGCGCAGTACACACAAGCGCTATTTTTTGTTCATTTACTCATTTGGAGCTCCACCTATTATGTGATTATCTTCATTTGGAGTTTCAAATGAAGAATGAAGCAAAAAATAAATGCACAGACACTGCCGGTGTATGATATAAATTCCCTTGTTCAGACTATTCTCGGACGAAGGGTGTGCCAAATTATTGGCAACTCGTGGGCCGGTCCTGCCGAACTCAGTATCATATGTTCACGGTTCGGTCACTTCGTAAACTGTCATGTAAATTGCCCAAGAGGCCAAGCCCACTTTTGAGTAAACTTGTTCCTCAAGAAGCAGCGATTTCTTTTTTTAGAAAAACAGCTACAAGAAAAAGAAAAAGAAAAGCAGGGGTTGTATTTCCTTTGTCTACTTCTCTCCCATTCACTGTTGAAGTATCAAATTCCCCTTTTCCTGTAATCAAAATTCACAAGATTCACCTCCAAAACCAAAAATGGAGTGCGTTTTCGGCTTAGTTGGCGACGGATTCGCCGTAATTGCAGCCGATACATCGGCAGTGAACAGCATTTTGGTGCACAAATCCAACGAAGACAAGGTTATGATCCTCGATTCGCACAAACTGATGGGCGCTAGTGGCGAAGCTGGGGACAGGTTTTATTTTTCTCTCTCCTCTGCTTTTGTATATCTCCATCTCCAAATATTTGCCGAAATTTTCGAGTTTCGAAAAACTTAACATTTGTTTTTTGTTTGATTGATTGATTTACAGAGTTCAATTTACGGAGTACATTCAGAAGAATGTTTCTTTGTATCAGTTTAGGAATGGCATCCCTTTGACTACTGCTGCTACTGCTAATTTCACTCGTGGTGAACTCGCTACTGCGTTAAGAAAGGTTTTGTTTTGCTCTGTCTTGGTTAATTAGGAATTATTAATATCTAGGGTCTGATTTGTTTGTGAGCCTGGTTTTGTTTCTGGTGTTGGTGACTGAATCACCGAATACGGGTTTGTTTTGAAATATTCTTGGGATATGTAGTGGGTTTTAGTTGGATTGTTTTGGTTTAGGTTTACTTAAAAAGATTGCATGGTGTTTGGTGAGAAGATGCGGATTCGAAGTCTAAGGTAAAAGAAGATTGCCACTGTTCTTTCGCTATAGATTGACTTCTAGGGTTTGATTTGGTTGTATGAATTCGTAAGGTTGATTTTGTCTTTTTTTGAGCATTTATAATGATTCTCACTTTTAGTGTTTCTTCTAATGCTATAGATCAGACAATGGTTTGATCTTTTTTAAAGTTAAACAAGCTAAAGGAGAAACCAAAAGATGTTTTTTTTTTCGTTATGTGGGTTGTTTTAAGGCACACCTTATTGTTATTTAGTATACTAGCTGGTGTTTTGGGTATATTGGGGAAGTAGACATTATGTGTTTAGTTATATTAGGGCATAGGATCCGTTCAAATCGTCCAAGGAGCATCTAGGTTATAGATACCCCTTTATGTGCGGTTATTCTAGAGATTTTACATTTGACGGCACTAGCTCTATAAGTTGGAGAGGTTCTTCATTGACTACACATCAGTTCCTATGATTCTCTCCCCCTCTCTAGTCTCAATCCATTTTCCATCTTGTGATGAATCATTTCATAATATCATTGATTTGGCCATGACTTTCTATCGTGGTTAACATGTCTGCTTTTGCTAGCTGACATTCCTTACCTCACCATAGTGATGACCTTTGTGTTTCTACTTTCTACCTCCTTTCCTTGCAACCCCTTTATTCTTTATGTCGTAATTTCTTTTCCGCTTCAGCTAATGACTTGTCTTTATTTCTACTTTGCTCAATTAGTTGCAAATTGATTTCAGAGCTCATGCACAGGGTTACTATATCTAGGATCTTGCATAGGTACCTTGAAACTCTAACCATGTTTTCGACATTTGAAATTATATATACAGGGAGCTTATTATACCATACCTTGATATATATATCTGAGCCTTGTAAAGAGTTAACTATTTATTTCTTTGATTGATAGCTGAACTCGAGACGTGTCTTACAAATTTTAGCATTTGTTGGCATTAGTTCTCCTCAGGAAAGAAATATTCCATAGTAGCATTGTCCAGCAATAGAGTTTTTTTCAAGTCAGAGCTGTCTTGGTACTCCATATGTCTGCTCTCCCTTTCCTTGGTTTGTGAGATTTTTGCAGTAGGTAAAGAGAAACTATATGCTTTGAAGTGAAACGTGAAACTTGTTAGAGAATCAAACACTGACAATGTAAAGGGATAATTTCAAGTTAGTGACAGCAAGACATAATAGATGGTAAAAGCGAAAGGTGTGAGGTGGTGGCAGTTGAGGGATTAGAGATGAAATGTCAAGGTCATATTTATTTCTCTCTAAAAATAAGTATGTATACAGTGTACTATCTTCTGCTTTTTTTTTATTTACCCACTGGTCGCCTTTGGCTTTTGTTCTACCTACTTTTACTTTATTTTATATTTTTACGGACTTTTCTTTTTATCATGTCTTCTTACACAAATCCACATGCAAGTATGCAACACTCTCTCTACCTTTTCTTACACAAACTCACATGCAACACTCTCTGTGCTACTCGTATTGCTCATTGAAGCTATAATAAATGGATAGAACACAAGAGAGCAGAGGTAGTAGCTAGCATATTGCTCTCCTTTGAGTTAAAGTATTTTTATTGAATTGTCTTGTTCTTAGTCTCGGTTATTATGGCACCATAAATTAATTTCTAGCATTATTTGTTTGTCAATTGTTATTGATGTTGTTGTGAGTTGTATATGACATCGTCATCCCACCAATTCTGCCAATATGGCGATACCATTATTCCAAATTCTGTTCATTATTTTTTTGTCCATCGAGCTTTCTGCTCTACTTCAATATTCCTCTTCCACCCACTACCCAGCTATACATGCTTACTGATGTTTATTTTACGGAAGGAATTCGTACTACCTGAAAGTAAATAAATATATCCATTGCGTGAATTTTGACTAGTGAATAAACAGTGTTAAGCTAATTCACATACCTGTTTGGAGTTTCTGTCATCAAGAGATATTTTGTGGCTGTTTTGTTGCAGCAATGTATGTTTTCATTCATGGCAAGTCTCAGCCCCTTCATTTGATCTCCGTTGTGTAAGTGAGCATATGAGGTGATGTCTGGTGGTCTCTTTGTGTACGGAGAAGTTCTGCTGTGAATTTTGCTAAGAACTGACATTTTAGGGGGAAGGGTATTTTAGGTAGTATCTTCATTAGTAACTTGGGGAATAAGCTAGGTAGTTATTAAGGGGAAAAGTCTATATATAGATGAGAAAATCAGAAAATTTGTTGAAATAGATGAGAAATTAGGTGAGCTTTTAAGAGTTCAATTAGGAGAGAATTAAGCCTATCAAAAACTTGAATATCTTTACATTTTGCTGTATTTTCAGTTATTAATTAATCAAAGTTTACCTTCTTCCCTTTATTTCTCCATTTTTACGCTATAATCTATCCAAGCTGAGTTTATTCTTAGCAAATGGTATGAGAGCTGTACAATTATGGGAGATTAGGGTCTTGATTTTCGATTTAAAAAATAAATAAAAAAAAGTTATGCCATGGAGTTTGCTGGATAAAGTGCAACGAATCAAATGAAAAGGTGGGTTAGAGAGGATTTCGCATACATCAAACGCCAACGAGATCGAGGAATTTCAAATCTCAATGAAGTACAAGGTATCCGGCGAGAGCTTCAACTTTCGAATTTGGATGGAAGAGCTTTTGATGACTGGATCCTTCACTTGGAGGAAACCTTCCATTTTTTCCGGCTAGATGAGGGGGATGAAGTTGAAGGCTGCTATAATAACACTTGTGGGCGACACGCAAAGGTGGTGGGAATGGGAACACCAACGACGGCCGTTCTATGAGTGGAAAGAATTGAAGGCCTTGATATAGCGACGTTTTGGTTCGTCATCTACGCTTTCATGGCAGTTAGATCTAGAGGAAGGAAAAGTGGTGGTGAAAACAAACGTCATTCAACCAACCACAGTTAACTTCCAATATTCAGGTGGTTTCTGTGGAGAAGTTCTCGGTCACAAAGGTGAGTGAGGGTTCGTTGATTGTGGGTCGGGAGGTAAACCCAGGAGTTTCGTGGATGAGTCTACTGGGGGTTTATGAAATTTCATTGGCAACCTAGTTCATGGTAGAAATGACTTGGGTTCTTTTTCCCGCAAGTCTAGGGTTGGAGATAGAACCACCGCTTATGGTAGCCGGGAAGAAGGATGCAAAAGGTGGTGGTGGTCTCAGTGGTGTTACCGCAACGAGGTGGTGACCTCAACAAGGAATAATATGGGTTCGTTAATGGTGGATATGAGCTAGTGGATCTGGGGTGGTCCTGGTCTCTTCGCCGAAAAAGGTAATTTTGGTGCTGGAGACAGTAGGGTGGCTGGAGGCAGTGCGCGTTGGCTGGAGACACTGGTCTTGCTGGTGATCAAGCATGGGTGCAATTGGGAGGAGAGGAGGAAGTCAGATCTAAAAGAGGCTAGTAAGGGTAATCTTGTAAATCACCTACACCCTAGCCCATTTTCAAATAAACCCATCCAATTATCATTAGAACATGACCCATATAATTTTTCTAACCACAAAACTGGTAGCCCAATCACCACTTACAAGCTTGGGCCTAAGATCCCAACTCTAAGCCCAATTCCCTCATCCAGAATTTAAATAGCCAATTCCCTACCCTTTCTCAATTCCCTTGACCCACCATTCCAATTAATGAAGTGATGGACCAGGATCTTTTCCTCAACCCAATCCAACTTTCATTAAAATGACCCAACCCCATTTCTTTTCTTTTATGGTTTCCCTATCGTAAAACCTTACTACCAGCAATCATCTCACCAGATGACCACTTCCACTATCACTTGGACTACTCATGATAGCCTTCTACATTCCTATGACAACCTCTTGAGTTTGCTTGCAACACTCACTAAAGCAAAGATTGAACATCTATGGCAGTATTGTAGGGGTGTTCATATCCCGGTACCCGCATTTGCGGGTATTAGGAAAGGCGGCCCATGACCATAACAGGTATCCGGTTTTTCCGGGTTGGGTTATAGGGTACCCGACTCAATTAATTTTTTCTTTTAGTATTGCATTTGTATTATGTCGAAATTTCCAGGAAATTACTACTCCACATTACTGCTAGTATTACTATTAAACATAAAATATGAGTTACTATCACAAAAATCAATAAAAAAATTAGGAGTTTTTAGGGAAAACATTAAGGGAGTTTCTCACTCCTTTACCAAAGGCTCAATACACACAAAAAAACTCATGAACTTCGGTAAGTTGGTCTCCTCGAGTTATAGTCCTTGGGGATGGTGGTGTTTTCGGACGAGTGACTAATGGTGGTGGTGGGCGAATGGTGGTGGTGCGCGAAGAATTGAATTTTGTGGCAAAGGACAGTATAGGACGAGAGTGGATAAAGAACAGTGGTGGTTCGATGGAGGATTTTGCGACGACAGACTACAGTTGTCTTGACAAAGAGGACAGACTGAGACTGTGGTTTCAAATCTGCGAGAGAGAGAGTGAGTAAGGGTTTTAAGTCTTTGACCTGAATTCCCCAAAATGTAATTATGTAACTTGTAATAGGATTAAAAGAAGAAAGAAATAATAACTGGGTATCCGTGTACCCGACAGTTCTACCTATGTGGCCCATTACCCGACCCGGCGGGTCAGCGTGTTTTCGGGGCGGATATTTGTGAACACCCCTACAACACTTCTATGAAGATGATGTTGACGAGCTTTATCAAGGTCGAGAAGCGAGTGCCAACTACTCACCTTAAGGACACGGTGGAAGTATGGGGGGTCGATAATGCTAAGAGCTGATATTTTAGGGGGAAGGGTATTTTAGGTAGTATTTTCATTAGTAACTATAAGCTAGGTAGCTATTAAGGGAAAAAGTCTATATATAGAGGTAATGATAAAAACAAAAGATATGTTGAAAATAGATGAGAAGTTGAGTGAGCTATTAAGAGTTCAATTTGGAGAGAATCAAGCCTCTCGAAAGCTTGAATATCTTTACATTTTTCTGTATTTTCAGTTATTAATCAATAAAAGTTTATCTTCTTCCCTTAATTTCTCCATTTTTGCGTTATAATTTGTCCTAGCTAAGTTGATTCTTAGCAATTTTTTGATTAACTTTTATTAGACCCTTTACCATGGAATTAAAACTCTCCCGCTCCGTTACAGAATGGTTGTTCGGAACGGATTTTGATTTTGCCGTTCCGCGAAATGCCGTTCTGTAACGCAATAATAAAAATCACATACTTCTCGCCGCATTGTCCGTTCCGTAACGCGAACTCGTCGCGTTAGAACGCTTTTATCCCCGTTACATCCGTTCTTTCCAAATATTAGCCAAAAATATTTTATAATTTAATTATATAGCTAATGTAACATGATATTCTGATAGATTTAATTATATTATGTGGTAATAATGCTTCATAAACTAAAATAAAGCAAATAAGGTTAGAACATATTAATGTGAATTTTTAAAAAAATTTCACGCCGCGTCGGCCGCGAAACGTTCTATTTCCCCGTTACACCGTTCCCGCGAACGCGACCGTTCCCGCGAACACGACCGCGACCGCGTTTTTTTTCTCTGCCCTTTACTACATGAACCTAGTTAACGCTGTAAACTTGGAGATAAGATGGCATCTCTTTTAGACATGTGAAACTTAGATGTGATTTAAGTGCTAGTTTTGTGTTTTTTCACTCTACATCTCGAGCTTTTCTGTAGTGATATATATTTGAAGGTTCATGTGCATGTATAATTGGGTACGATAGGCAAAGTGGACCTTTGACATAGAAGAGCTTTTATCACCAATTGTGGTGGTTAGGGGAAGGCCAACATGATACAATACTATATTACTCAGTCTCTTTATTTTACCTCAAATACCTGTGTCAAACCAAATACGTGGAACTTTTACCCATTTCTTATATTCAAGACGTGCGTATTGATAGGGGGGTGTTAGTGGGTAAGGGCAAGGTAGGGGGATTTGTGATATGATGAGGGTAGGTGTACTCATATAATACTAAGTCTAACTTTGTTTCTTTAAGTTTTTCCTTTTTGTTCGTCTGGGTGTTTCAAAAAGTTTGCCTAGAGGCAATATTACTTATTTGGATAACAAAAAAAGACAAAAACCATAAAGTAAGAGAGAAGTGCTGAAAGGTAAGAGAGGAGTATTAGAAACTAAAAGATAAATTCCAAAAGTAATAGAACAGTTCCAAAAAGTAGGAGAAACTAAAAGATAGTCAGTATTTTGTAGTTGTAGAGTGCTTGCTTTGTTATGCAACTCTATACTCTAATCAACAATTTCCTATGGTAATCAGGATTCAGGATTAAGAAACTTGTTTCTATCAAGCCTCTTATAGTCCTGACTCATGGTTTTGACTTTAAAATAGATGAATGATGATAAGATCGACTAAAGGCGATGTGAGAGTTGGCATATGAGCTGTTAATCCCAGTACCTGCCATATGTATTATGTAATTATTACTGAAGTTAAAGACAATAACAATAAAAAGCATTTCAAGTTAAATCTACCTCTTAAGGATCAAACTTTATAACAGATGTGGTATTTTAATATGGTCAGCTTTGGTAAATCCAGTAGGTTCCTTATATTTAATAGACTGTGATGCTCGGACTTGGCGTTTTCCCCTGCCATACCCGCGTCGACACGACGCGACCCAGGTGCGGACATGGGATATGGGTCAGACTCGATGAGGTGAAAACGGACTCGATACCAAATGAAGAGGAAGGAAGGAGAGCAATTGTTAGGGTTCCAAAAATCCTAGATCTCAAAATTAGGCACCAAATTCAGAAATGGAGAATGAGACGTTGGGCTTTTGGTCGCCAGAGTGATGTGAGCCCACCCACTTATTCGTCGGCTGCATATGCTGTTGCAGAGAGAAGGGAGACAACGAAAACCGGAGAGTAGGATGTTGCAGAGAAGGGAGAGTGAGAAAGCCTGAGAGTAGGATGCGGATAAACATTATGGGAGGCAGGGGAAGGGATGCTGGAATGGTCAACATAGGGAATATTAAATTTTTCTCAGCTGGCTGCCCAGTTTACTAAATACTTTCCTCTCTCCTACTAATTTATTTCTGGCTTATTCCTTGTGCAGTCTGATAGTTTCAAAACAGTTTTGTCAAGACTAAAGAGTATTGGACTAACTTAATAATAATAATATGTATACTTTTTTTTTTGATAATTTTGGAAGTCAAAACAATGATAATTATTTTTTCTTAGTCTATATTGATCAACATTTTGTTTATTAATTGCCGTGTCCCCGAGTCCAAATTTGAATTTTGGACCCTTCTGAAACTAGTCCCCGAGTCCTTGATTTTGAGAGTTTCAAGGACCGACACTCGGATCCGTACCTGTGTCGGACACGCGTACTGGAGTTCGAGCATCATAGCTAATAGATTTAGACATTGGGACAGGGAGTTATGGGAACAAGGTGGGGGAGAGGAAGAGATGGAGGGGGTGGAAAAGTATATGGAGCCGATTACTGGTGGTGCCAGAGCGTGGCCACTACTGGATCTGTGGTCATCTAATGTCAGGAGTTGTGATTGTGCCTTTATGGATTTCGTAGATTGGAGGGAGGGAGAACAGTCGGAGTTTCTTTCTCTAGCTAATAGAACAGAGGGGCTGCGGCTTCTCCTTCTACTTGTGCTTTGAGTACTGGGATAATCCCAATAAGATATCTTAGAAATTGAAATGATAATCAATTGTAATATTAACTACTACCAGTTTTCTGTTATTATCTTGGTCGATGAAGTTGGTTTAACATATTCAATGGTATTTGGGTAATGATTAGCTGGACTCTTTATTTAGTTCACGAGTTTTGGGGAAATTCAGAGCGGTTTTGTTGATAGTGAGGAACAGTTCGCATGCTCTAATTTCAGTGACAATGTAGCTTTGTTGATTCAACTGATTTGATGTGGAGCTCTCGAATTGTGCATATCCACACACTTAAACCACTACCGTTGAGTTTTTGTGAGCACTTGTCCTCAAATGACTTAGGATGTCAAATAGTTACTATTAAGTTGAGATTGTAATATGGTATACCTAGTCAGAAGTTCCATGCAATCATGCATCTCATTGTTAGTTGGATGAGATGCCACCTTAAATGCTTACCAGCACTATTGGGACAACCATGGTCCATTTTTTAATCTTCTGTTTGATCATGTTTACTTACTATAGCTAGCTGCTTTTCGTTGGAGAACGCTGTTGTTATGCTTTTCATTGTCTATCAAGTTTGTTGTCTAGTTGCTATTGTGCTATAGAATTTATCCAATTTTATGTTTTGACTACATTTGAGTACTCCCAACTCCTTGAATACAGTAATGATACTTTTTCTATTCATGGTTCGAGAACAGATGAGCTCAGATCATCTACATCTTTTTGCACGTGTATTGCGGTGTATTCAGTTACGAAGCCTACTGCTACTGAAATTAGGATCTAGTGTGTAACCATGATGAAAACCATACATACATAATAGGAAGAATCTGCTTTGAGAAACGAAGTCATATTTATAATATTTACACTTTGTATCGTGTGGCTAATTTTGCTGTTAAAAAGGTTTTTAAGAGCGAAAAAGGGATACTGGTTCAACTTGTGCGGATCTAATGGCTTCTTGTTAAAATGAGGCTAAGCTTAAAACTCTGTATCACAAAGGTTTAATGATTTGCTCAATTCTTGTTTTAGAAATTGCGAATCTGCTTCAATATTCCCGTGAAAATTTGTAATTTTCTTACCCATTTGGCCTTGTTCTCATTTGGTTTGAATTTCTCCTATCACTGTATTCCCCTCCCCAACCTTGATATGCTTCCATCTTTTTTTTTCCCCCTTATTTTCCTTGATGTTAATCATTGTTGATTTGCAGAATCCGTACTCTGTGAACATATTGTTAGCTGGCTATGACAAAGAAACTGGACCAGCGCTGTACTTCGTGGACTACATTGCAACTCTCCAAAAGGTAGATAAGGCAGCTTTTGGTTATGGCGCCTATTTCTCTCTTGCCATGATGGACAGGCACTACCGAAGTAACATGTCCCTTGATGAAGCCATCAAGCTGGTTGACGAGTGCATAGCGGAGATCAGGACCAGGCTGGTTGTGGCCCCACCAAATTTCGTGATCAAAATCGTTGATAAGGATGGAGCACGGGAATATGCCTGGCGTGAGACTATTAAAGATAAATCGTATGTTTCTGCTGATGAAAGTGCTGCTTCCGCCGAGGTTTTGGCTAGTTGAGCACCAAAAAAATTAGGTTGTTTTCATACTTACTGAAGCAGGTAGTGCTGATGTAACAGGGGAGTCTTTAGTTCGTTTGAGATTTCATGGCTTTGGCTACCTCGTTGTCACCTTTAGACTACCCCCACTGTTTTCATTTATGGTGAAACAACTATTGAGTTGATTAATCTTGTGCAATTCTCAGTGAAGTAATGTTCATTTTGTCTGACAATCTCAGCATTGTATATCCCCATGAATTGGGATCAGTTCTTGTCAAATGCACTTGAGATAGTAACTATCCATCCATCCTCTCTCTACCCCAAGTGCTGGCCCTCCCCAAGGGCCCAAACCCACCAGGCTTGGGCGGTATGATAGGTAACCCAGGAAGAATTCATTGAAAGATGATGAGGTGGGAAGTGGTTTTTCACTTGACAGGTTAATTGTCCTAATCACCTACGCAAATCGCGAGTTAGGACTGTTTTGGCAAAAGTCGTAGCTCCTAACTAGCTTTTGTACTCATTTTTTTTTTCTTTTTTTCTTGAAAAAAAATAAGAGATTTGCTCTTTAACATAAACTGAGGAAAATGTGCTGAAGGTAGAGAGAGATGATGAATAAAAGTAAGGAAAAAAAGTGATTAAAGGTGGACTACATCGTAAAATAAGTGAAAGATGGTTGGTCAGCTTACTATATAAGGAAAAAGGATCAAATATCACAATTAAAAACTAAAATAACACTCTTAAATGAAAAAACATTCAATAAAAAAACGGATGTAGTACATAATTGTCGTAGTAGATTTTGTACTTGTCATTACATGCAATGAGTACTCAGTAAAATTAGTTGCTCAATGTGTAGAGGAACAAAAATTGAATCATATCTAACCTTTAATGGTAGCCTGTATATTGTTAGCATTTCGAAAATGTTACTGTAACCACTAAGGGCTCGTTTGGTTGGCAGCTTTTTGGGCTTGGAAACGGATTGAGGTAACAAACTCCCTTATTATATGTTTGGTTAGTTTGTCCATTTTTTTCATTCCCTTACTGGGCCAATTCTCATTCCCCCATTTTGAAACCCTCCTCTCACTAGAGGAAACAAATTACGTTACTGGGCTCAAACCCTTCACCCCATCTCCACCCCCTTTCTCTCTCCTCTATTCGCCTCTTCTGTGCTCGAAAATCTTCAAAATCTGCTCGAAAATTTTCAAAGTTGCTGCGAAAAATTTCAAAATTACTGCGAAAATCTTCAAATCTGTTGCGAAGATGATTTTTACGCAAGAACGATCAATCATCTCTTTTTCATAGGTAATTTTCGAGTGATTTTACACTATATATAGATGCTTTTATTCTTGTTTTTGTCGAATCTCCTCGGATCAATGGAATTGGCGAAGATTTACCTTGTTATTTCAACAATTTCAAGCTTACGTATCCATCTCTTCATTCTTCTTAAAACTAGGGTTTTTTTTTTGCCTTATCTTGCTACTGTTATACTTGTGCGAAGATGATAAATATATTTAACATTTTTTTAGAATTTTTTCTGAATTTAATATAATATTGATAACAAATTTAGCGTATTTTTTTTATATTTTTACGGGAAGTTTGAATTTTCAGAAAATTTTGAAATTTAATGTATTTTTTAACAATTTGTAAAAAAAATATTTTCATGTCGATTTTATAAATAAGAGTATTACTATCAAAAACTGATTCTACTATAAATTTAACCAAACAAAAAGTAAATGAGTTATTAGGACAATGTTCCATTCCTTCATCAAAACAAACAAGTGTGCAACGTAACACATTCCATTTCCATTTCATCCTTTCATTCCATTATATTCCCTTTCCATTCCTTAGATTGAACCAAACGACCCCTAAAAGTGAAAACCACCTCAAAACACAATTTCGCCACACACTAGTGGAGTTATAGTCTTTATAGTCTGTCCTTTGTTCTACAAACACTAGTAGACACTACCAGTTCATATTGATCTTTCTTCAACTACTAGATTTTAGAAACTCTTCAAAGAAATTCTCAGTTCCTGTTGTACTCAGGACTTAATAGTGCTATATATCCCAGGTGACACTGGAAGACTGCTCAAACAAAATCAGCCAACTGCGAACCATTACGATACAGTATTATTTATTTTACAGTAGGGAAATTCTACACGTCAAGCTTATTTCTTAATTTTACATTTTTACATTTTCCCAACTCTAACGCCGACCAACGATGCTCTAGAACCCAGCAAAATCCAAAGCTGAAAGCAGGGCATTCCGCTGTCGTTGTGGCCCAGCCATGAAATGAGATCCCCTCTGTTTTTGAAACATCTCCTCCACTTCTCTTGCCGGTAAATTAAAAGACATCTCCATTGCCTCTTCGTCGAGCTGGTCTACTATGTTGTCTTGCCCTGCTCCAGTAAAACAAATATAAAACCAAAGGCAATTAAAATTAAGCATTACATAATATTCTCTTTTCATGTTTTATGAATAGGAACAATTATAAACCTGCAAGGAAGTTTCTTTGGTTGTTTAGAGCATTAATACCAAACCCTATGGCTCTCAGGTTCTCGTTTTCTGATGCAACTATAGCAACTGGATGTCCAGCCGGAACAACAAAGACGTCGCCCTTTGATAAGCGTGACCTGACTTTCTCGTAACTCTGGCTGCCACCTCGTTGCTTCTTATTACTTTCGCTTGCTAAGTGTGGGCATGCGATTTCAAAGTATCCACTCCCTTCCTCCACCAACACAACATAGCTTGTGCGAGAATTATAGTGCGGTGCCATCATTGATCCCTAGTATTTACATAAGCTTACAATTAGCTCATAATGTTTATGTCCGCAATCAACACACATACTATTTTACGATGTTCCGAGAAAGCTGTCACCATCCACCATCAATCATTGACTGATTTATGAGATCTATAATACTTTATGTCGTACTTAAATGAAATGATGCAAAGGGTAGTGTTGTAAAATGATATGACTTCACTAATATTTGTTTTTTTTTGGGGGGGGGAGTGGGGCGTTGGGTTGGGAGTTTGGGACAATATGACAACTATTTCCAGATGGAAGAAGAACTCCCTCTGTTTCATAAAAATCCTCCTATTGCTGCACGGCAAGGAGGATAGAGAGTGAAAGTGGGTTCTTTTTGTTTATTAAGATCGGAGATAGAATTTAGTTGTTAGAGAATGTAGAATTACATGAGTCCGACAAGTGGGGTAAAGTAGTGTGAAAGGGAACAAACTTTTACGAAATAATGAATGAAGTAAAAGTAGAAAGATCTTTTTGGAAATACCCTTAAACGAAAAGTAGTAAGATCTTTGGGAGACGGAGGAGTGATTCTTTATCTTTTATTTGCATTAGTTCCTCAATCCGCAAGTGCGGATGCCATTACCTGTTTGATGTCAAGATAAGCCACTTGAGATATCAAGATCTCCGAGTCGTTGATACTCATTCGGAGTGACCTCAAAGAACTCCCCATGTTCATTGGACAGTTGCGGTCTTTCATCCAGCAAATTGATTTGGCCTCTGGAATCTCCAAATTGTCTCCTAGACATTTTATGGGCTAATGCTCTCACTTGCTCGTGACTGGCTTTGATGATTGCCCCTTCCTTCTGTTGCTCTAACAGCCTTCCGGAGTTGTTCCCTTGGTATCTAGCAACAAAGTTCAATAAAAAACTTTAAATTAGTTCGGGTCGTCATTGCGGTTTTGCTTAAGTTATAAAATCGGACGAGGGCTAGTGGTAAAGAGCACACATTGAGTGCGGCTTGGAGGATTTCTGTACTGAAGCTAGTGAAAAAAGATTTGGACTCTTCACCACCTACACCGAAAAATTGCTGCGCAGAAAGGATCTCACAGTTGCATAAATCACCTCTTATAATATATTATTTATATCTGAATAATATGAAGGTAGCAGCAATACATATAAATATATATACCGATAACGACCGAGGAGTATTTACAGGGCGTAATAGCTCTGCTATTTCCAGCTTCTCATCGTTATGACTATTAATTAAGTAGGTAGTTGTGCCAGCAGGAATCATCAGCACATCGCCACGTTCTAGATTGAAGGTCTTGCGGTTTTCTTGCTTCAAAAATGTCACAACGGCTTTTCCTACATTTACAAAGTTGTATGCAGAAGTTAAGCTCATGATATATGAATTATATTAGACATAGATAAAATGATCATGTTATAGAGTATTTATATATATACCTTTCATGACGAAGACAACTGAGTCAGCATCCCAATGGTGAGGAAGCATGAAAGTCTTAGGATTTGCCTCATAAATGCCAACCCTGAATTTGTCCATTCCAAGCAGGAGGTATGACTTCTCTGAAAACCTTTGGAGTACCCTCATTTGTCCTTATTGAGTTGAGTAGCGAGACTCAAAACTTTGGGAGTCAAAGTAGTAAGGATTATCACTCTCATGCTTGTTGTTTGGTCTTGTGATGGTTATTATATCCTTTTCGACGGCCTCGATCACCCTCTCTACGCCCGTGTCTCTCCCTATGATGACCAAATTCCTGTTCACAATGTAATTTGCATTGCCTTTGCCCTGGGAAAACCTTCCTCCCTCGTCCTCACATTCCCGAGACAATGTGTGTAATCATGTTCTCGTGGTTGTGGGTACCTAGCAATGAGTGTTGGAAAAATTGTCATGTCACCCCAAACCTTCAACTCTCCTCTTTGGTAGTTTTTATTTTATTTTTATTTTTCTTTAATAGCCCCCAAATTATTGTATATATTAATTTCGTAGGCTTAATTAGCGATTACAATTAAATGTCCATTAGTTGTGTAATCTAGGTCAGTTTATTGACCCCTAATTTTTGGGAAGAGTTTCGAGACGATCCAAACGGGTGATTTTGACCTTGAACACGATTTTTTAACGGCTTGTCGTGCCATAAAGGGTCCGTTATTTCAAGAAAGTCGTTTTGAAGGTCAAAATCACCTGTTAATGATCGTCTCGATAGTCGTGTTCAAAATGTTACCGTATTGGTAGTCATTCGACCGGCTTGTCGAAATTCATGCCCATATAGGGTCCTCGGTGGGTTCTCTTTTTTTCAAAAAAAAACGTTTTGAAGGCCAAAATAGTCCGTTTAAGATCGCCTTGAATGTGATCTTGTTTAAAAATTACGAGTCTTGGTAGTCATTTTGACCGGCTTGTTGAAATTCGTGACCATAAAGGGTACTCGGTGGCATTTGTTTTTTTCAAAAAAACTTGTTCCGGATGTCAAAATTACCCGTTTAATATCGTCTCGAAACTCGTGCCCTGTAAATTAAGGGTCTACAAACTAACCTCGGTTATACAACTAACGGACACTAAACCCGTAATCACTAACTAAGCCGCGGAATTAACATACACTATAATTGGGATTAAAAAAACTACCAAACAAAAAAGTTAAAAGTCGGGGGCTACCAAAGAGAATTTCCCAAGTTAATATTTGTGATTCACATAGGTTCTCTTCGAGTGGGATCATAATCAGCAACCCATGTGATGTAGAGTGAGTGTGTCAAAGATAATGGAAATAATAAAATTTACATTAATAGGGGAATAAAAGGAAAAAAAAGAAAAGAGGACTACTACTTTTACATCGAAAAATCTCCATTATTGAAGATATAAATAACATGCGCAAAGATTGAGAATGACTTTCCAATATATATCTTTTTTGGTAAGGAGAATTCCCTTGCAAGAAGGAGGGGAAATTGGGGATCATTGCAAGAAGGGATGAGAATCGAACTCCTGTCACAGGGGTGGAAAGAGGACATCACAACCACTAGGCCAACCTTGATTCTCGATCACTTCCCAATATGATAAAGGCTGGAGAGTATTAGAGCCTACACATATGTATCTGTTGATAACAATGACTATCTATTTTTTAATATTTCTTTTATTTTTTGTGACAAGGCTCTGTATGTTATTAGTTCTAGTGTGGGACTGCGTTGCTTGCTCTACATGCATTAACCAACCAAAATAACTAATTTTTTCCTCTTCAAAATTAGCATAAATCTGGTTAATGTACTTAGAAATTCCCGTATTTTACATCCCTTTTCAAATTTTTGATGCTTTAGTACTGCAATCTCGAAGTGCCACTATGTGATGGTGGTGATTTACATCTTCGTCAATGGATTCACTTATTTTTAGGAACTTGTCTCAAAGACATTATATCGTCAACGAACCCTCCCTCCCAACTTTGAGCCACCTGCGTGCCGCGTGCGCTTGCGTGCATGGACACTCCTACACCTTTTGGTCCTAAAAATGTGTCCATTTTTTTCTCACAAACACCCCACCTTCCATTCGAAAGTCCCTACATAGAGTGTACTATTTACTTTCTATTAGACTTGCTTCTTTCCAAAAGAATATTTAGTCAAATGTATGGATATTACATAGTCAAGCTTATATTATAGTCCCTCCAGCATTCAAATAAATTCCTCGATTCGTTTTCACCAAGTCTACAAATAAAACTTCCTCTATTCGTTATCACAAAGTCCACAAAATAAACATTCTAGAAAAAAATCACCCCATCTAACCTAGGTGACATGGACCCGTTTCATTATCTCTTACTCTTTTTCCCGTATTCCATGCGTAGTGGTGATGTGAGACTCCTTACTAAGTCTAATAAGTGATCACTGATCACTAGTAGCGTCTTCTATCCTTTTTTACTCTTTTTTCTATCCTATGTGATGGAGTTCTTGCTGCAAAAGGATTTTCTGGAGTTCTCAAATTTAGACTGTCTTCCAATATTAATCAAAAGTATAATTTATTTATAAATAATTCCAAGTTTAGTGGTACCCTTCCCCATATGGGTCCCAATTGAAATTTGATTAATTTATTTAAGTAAAATAAACATGCTCTAATTAGCAACCTTAGCCTAATGAGTGATCATGAGAGGATAGAAAAAATCGGAATTTGGACCCAAATAATTTAAAAATTTAGCATGTTAAATTGGTGATAATTAGTTTTAGGATAATTCATGAATAAATCAAACTTGAGAGTATAAAGGTCACAATTTCGCTTTCTTTCTCCTAGTCAAACTACTTTGTATATTTTTTTTGGTGCTTCAAACTAATTTGTATATCTCGGTTTCGGGAGATCTAGGATTGAGGGATCGATTCTCATCCCCTATCCTCGCGCTCTCTAACCACAAAAAAACAAATTGGTATTTGATGGTCGTAATTTTCTCGCTTTTTAATGAAATGCAAGAAATTTCATCAAATTTTCGAATCTAATTGTTCCCGGCCTTCTGAACTTTCAACTCACTACTTAGCACGAAAAATGACTGCTATATTTCCAAATCAGAAGAAATAAGAGTAAGTATGACACTCAACGTACCTTCCTCCTCCACCGTGATGATGATGCTCATCATGCCCCCGGCCTCTTTCCCTTTCTCTCTCCGTGACGGCCTCATATTCATCCTGACACTTCCTTTGGCACTGCCACTGCTCTTTACCCGAGCCGCAGCACGTTTCTTGACATCGCTCATACTCTTCCTGTGCATCTCCTACTACATCTGGGATTACATCCATGACCTGCACATTATCTTGTCTTCCACCTCCTCCTTGTCTCTCCTCTTCCTCGC
Organism: Beta corolliflora; assembly: GCA_947648045.1. NCBI lineage: Eukaryota > Viridiplantae > Streptophyta > Magnoliopsida > Caryophyllales > Amaranthaceae > Beta > Beta corolliflora. The sequence goes on from CANSZD010002338.1 coordinate 162,245, forward strand.
ATTTTTGCCTGCACAGATGCTCTTCGAAATATGGCTGTTGTCTTTGGCATCGCTGCTCGCACCTCTCCGACTGCATCGGGTCCTTTTTCAGGTCGTCGGAGGCCTGTGAGACGGAAGCAAAAGCAAGTATGACTAGTGATAATGTTAGTAAGAGTGGTAATGAAAAGTTAGCTTGAAGCTTCATTGTAACGAGTTTCTTAGTATTGATTATTTGGTTTTTGATGGGATTTTTTCATGGAGAAATTTATATATAGAAGGAAAGTGGAGTACGGATAACCTCAGACATAGGATAGTTCTAAGATTGGGGATATGTTTCAGTTTCACTATATGTTGGTATAGATTACTACTCTTCGTTTGAGAGTTTTGGAGTTGGGTTGTTCTACTTTACATGCATGATGACGAGTGTTCTTGGAATCCGAGTGTTTCTGCCACGTTCAGAACATACTTTGATTGGAGTACGGACCACCCAAAGTCACTCGTCATGCCTTGAATCCAAAAACGCAAGTTTTTAATAAGGCAACGGTGTGGGACACCGAAAAATAAAAAAAGAAAAATTAAAAAGGAAACTAATTACTTCATTTTTAAAAAGGTAAGGCAAATGATAACGGGCTCCCCCGGAGCGTTAGATAAGACTAATATATCTTTCTAATATTAATCCTAGTCTTGATAAATAAATAACTTTTAAAGATAAAATATAACTTTTTATGATAAAATACCTTTTACTAGAAAATAAAAAAATGAATAGGTTTAGAATAAAAAAAAATAGCGTTTGTTCCTTCATTGGATGGCGGCAACTGTATTGGCGGCAACCATATGCACAAGTTTAGAACTGTATTCCTCCATTGAAGAACATTCATCTTAAGCATACCATAGTGAAGTGAATCTCACAAATTCTCATATTCGACTGCGTAAACTGTGAGTCATATTCTTTACATATCTACTTGGTAATTATCAGTATATTTCTCTCTTTTGAAGAATTTTTTGTGTGCCATGATTGAGTTTACAACCATATCTCTACTTACTAAAGCTTATAGATTCGGCAAGTGCTCGTCGATTAAAGAATTACCTATTAATTTTTGGCGCATAAATTCAATGAAGGGTAATTCCACCTCTAATTTTTGTCATTGGCTACTCCTCGATGAGTTGCGCACTAAATTAGATATGGCGCTTGTTTAATTTGGCGGCTAGATCACTCCATAATGAAAATCACAAAGTACTGATGTGTAGAATTTTGTATATATAGGTAGTGGTGTAAGTTATTTGGTTAAAAACCGAAAACCGAACCAAACCAAACCAAATTAATAATTTGGTTTGGTTTTTTTCCAAATTCGGTTTGGTTTGGACTGGAAATTTCTTATTTTTTCGGTTTTCGGTTTGGTTCGATTTTCATTTTGAAAAACTGAAAAAAGCAAACCAAACCGAACTTTTGCTATCCTATATGGGTTCATATGTTTTAAAAAGACAAGGGGAGCTTTAGTAAGCCCATTTTATCGGCTCAAACGTTTCCCCAGGCGTTAGTAAACCGATTTATCGGCCCATTATGATTAACCCTACTTTTCCCTATTCCTCCCCAGCCGCTTCACTCTCTCTCCCTATCTCGTCTGTTTCTCGACGTCATCTCTCCTCACTCAATCACTCTCTCTCTCCGCCATTTCTCTCTCCCAGTTCGTTTCTCATTCCTCACTCCATCTATGGAACTAGAAATCTCGGCGGTGGAATTCGAATTGGGAGCTTGAAATAGACAAAGAAAGGGCTTGGACGTTTTCAAGAGGAAGAAGACGATCTGAATTTTTTAGAGACGAAGAACTCAAGAATATCATGTATGTTCTTTATCTTTTTTCATTATTTTCGTTATTTTTATCAATTATCTTTAGTTCTAGTTCATCAATTCTAAAATTTGGTTGTGATTTTAAGTAATTTTTCCATGTTTGGTGAATTGAACTTGAAATGCTCGTAGTATTTTTAAGATTTGGAAAAAAAAAATTTGCATCACAAAAGAATGTTGGTTTTTTCGGTTCGGTTTGGTTTTAGTTTTGTCATTTCGGTTTGGTTTGGTTAGTGATGGATTTCGGTTTGGATTTGGACTTGAAATGTGAAAACCGAACTTATTTCGGTTTGGTTCGGTTTTGCCCCAAAACCGAACCGAAAACCGAACTTACACCCCTATATATAGGTATAGTATTCATGGCATATGGCACTATGGTAGACACAACTCATGGCCCTGAACCACGCCTTTCCACTTCATGATTTATTAATGTACATGGTGTAAAATGGGTTATTCATGAATAATATGCATGGCATAATTGAGTTATTCAATAAAAAATGTGTAATTATAGTTTGGTTTATTATTAGAGTTGTGTAGTTTTTGTGGTGAAGTTTATAGAAAGGATTTCTTAGAAGCGTAATTGCAAGAGGAATAACCATGGCATAGGTATAAGTGTATATAAGAAAAGAGACTAATGGTTGGTTAAAATTTTCCTCTTTCTTGACAGAAATATATGCTAATGGAATTATGTGCTTGGGTTCCTTCTACTATCTTATTATATTTGTATAAGAATTATATCTGAGTGCTTTTGTAGGTTTCAGAATATATAGCACTAGTATATATAACTCTTTCAATATGTAACAACACTTATTAGTGGCTTTGCGAGAGAAAAATGCTTGATTTAAATGAACTCCGAACCAATGATGAAATGGTTGCAATCATGGGGAAGCGCATTTGATTTTATTAGGAATAATGGAGACAAGGTAAATTTTGGAATTTCCTCACATGCTTCCATCCAAGAACTACCTGTAGAAGAAAATCCGAATGGTGTAGAAGAAAATCAGAATAATTTAGAGCTTTGTCTTGAGCCTTTTGTTGGCCAAACATTTCTTAGTGAGGAAGAAGCATGGGTATTCTACAAAAATTATGCACGCCAACATGGTTTCAGCATTCGGAAGGACCGAATAACAAAAAGAGATGGTATAATAGTCGCTCGTGACTTCTATTGTCACCGTAGTCGTTTGCAGCCACTAAAGGAAATTGACTCGAACAAGTAACAAAGAAACAGAGTGTCAGCAAGATGTGATTGTAATGCTCACCTACGTATCAAATTGAGAAGTTGTAATGTAATTTTTCCTGAAGAATGGCATGTAACTACATTCAAAGTGGAACACACTCATGATTTATTATCTCAATCTCAAGTGCGGTTCCTTCCGGCTAATAGAATGATAAGTGAGCAAGATGAGAAGAATATTCTTCTATGAAAAGAAGCTGGCCTTAATGTGAGACAAATTATTCGAGTACTTGAGCTTGAAAAAGTGTAGAACATGGAGATCTTTCTTGAAAAAGATATACGTAACTTTGTTCACCAAAGTGAAGAAAGCAATTTCCGGAGATGATGTTGCCAATCTAGTAGAGTATTTCAAATCTTGCAAAGAAAAAAATTCTAACTTCCACTATGTTATTAAGGTTGATCGGGGAAGGAAAATTGGAACACTTATTGTGGTGCCCGGCTCGGTCGGTTGAAGTGGTATGATAAATTTGGAGATGTTGTGGTTTTCGACACCACTTATAAGATAAATATATATGACATGCCATGTGGAATTTTCATTGGTATGAACAACCATGGGATTACAATCTTTTTCGGATGTGCATTGCTTCAAAACGAGACGACAGATGCTTTCAAATGGTTGATGAAGGTATATCTTCTCACATATTACTTTTTCTCATAAAAATTACACTAAATTATAACATCATAACTAACTAAATTATAACTTAGTAACGAGCTCTAGCTAGAGTCTAGGAAGTAGAGTAGTGGTTTGAGTAGTTTAGTTTATTAGTGTTGTTGTAGTCTATTTGTCTTAGCTTTTCTTGTTTCTTTATCTTTGTTGTTTTGCTTTTTTTTTTTTCTTGTTTATGTCCCCTCTTTGATCACCAAAATAGATAACCTTATAACTAAGTTAATATAGTGTCTTACAGTTGCAACTTATGACCACTTAGACATACAATAAATGATACTATATATTTTTCGTACAACTTACATCTCATCAATTTTACTATGCATATTTTTGTTGTAGACTTTTATTGCTATTATGAAAAAGCCACCAAAAACCATTATAACAAACCAAGATCCATGGATGACAAAAGCTATTGCTGAAGAGTTGCCATACACTAAACATTGCTTTTGTATATGGCATATTACTTCGAAATTTAGTGGTTGGTTCACATCCGTTCTATGAGATAAATATCAAGATTGGTGCAAAGATTTCTATACGCTCTATAATTTAGAGACGATTGAGGATTTTGAGAGCCAATGGCCTCTTGTTGTTGGCAAATACAACTTGCATGATAATAAACATGTAAAGGGTTTGTATCAAATCAAAGAATTTTGGGCACCATCATATCTTCGTAGTTACAATTTTGGAGGCATGAGGACTACGGGACGGTGTGAGTACATTAATGGTTTCATCAAGAGATTTGTGTCATCTACTTCAACATTAAATGATCTTGCTAAACAAAGTTGCTCAAAACTTTTTAAAAAAATCATATTGTGGATATAGAGATATTTACGTTTTGTACCAATTTATTCATATAGTTTCATCCTTTAATATTATTTTAGATTTTTCATTGATATTAATTACTAACTTGATTAGGTGTACGTTGTAATTCGAGAGATTATCCAGAGGCAATCACATGATAATATGTTAGCGGTCACTAAGATAAGTGTTCTAAAAGTCAAGTCAACTTTAGAGAAACAAGCTTCTCAAATTCTCACTCCATTTGCTTTCGAGAATTTTAAAGAAGAATGTTCTAGATCAACTCAATACTCAATCGGTTCCTTTGATGGGTGTAATTTCACGATCGAGATATTACACGGGTGAAAATAGTCGATGTCACAATGTATCTTGGGATGGAAACACTACAACGTGCTCTTGCAAGCAATTTGAATTTTCAGGCATCATTTGCAGACACATTTTACGAGTATTTCTTCAAATGGATTGTCATGAACTTAACTCCACCAGTTTACTTGCCGACTCGATGGCGTCTTCATGAAAGTACTATCCCCACTCAAGTTTTGGGTGAGCAAATTACGGAATGTGATGAGTTCATTGAAAACAGTGGTAGTATTGGTTGTCATTTAAAGTCAAAAACCAAAGGACGTCCAAAGAATTAATGGCAACGGGGAGGAAAAGAATTGGCAAAGCAAACAAGACATTGTTCTAAGTGCAAGAAATCCGGGTATTATGCCACAACTTGTTCGATTGATAAGGAGAACGCTACAATATCTAATGATGTACCGAGGAAGAAAACCAAAACCGGTACATCTAATGAAGATCTAAACCCTGTTTTTTCAATCAAATTTTAGGTAATTTATTCCCTCAAATCATTTAATGTATATGAGTTTAATTAAGATATTTATGTGTTTATTTTACAAATTGCAGATGTGGAGGCTTAAAATTTTGATTTTTAAAACCCTCATGATGGTTTACTGTTTGATGATAGTGCAAAGTCATGATGGTAGCTCGTGAATTGCATATTTGGTGGGTTTTGTAACGCCCTATAATTTAATATAATACTAATAATGAAACACTACATGATAGTACCAGGATCGAACCAAATATTACATCTTTTATTTATTATTATATATAATATAGAGTTTACGAGGACATTCTTGCCGTATTCCTAATAATAGAAATACTAGGCGAAAACAAAATAAAACATGATACTAATATAACAAATTAAAAAAAAAAAACAAGATAACAACATATAGTATATTAGTTAATATTTTATATTCCTCACTCCTGCCCATTCCCATCACTGGTACCTGAAAACAAAACATTTTATAACAGTCAACCCAAAAGGGTTCAGTAAATTCCCAATACCATGTAAAAAAACACTTTGCAGATAATTATATAAAATAATCAGTTACGATTATATAAAATCATTTGTTATAGTTTCTCCCGACAAATCTCGTGTGCACACCCCTACAATGACGTACGTCACTCCGGATAATATTTTCAGGCCTTCAGCCTCTCCTGATACTTTCGTGTGCACACCCCTACAATGACGTACGTCACTCCATATATAATTCATTCCTCCAACACAAACCACGAACCTCCATTTTATAATACCACGAACCTCCATTTTATAATACCACGAACCTCCATTTCATTTTATCATAGTAACATCTTTATATAACATCATTATTACCACATATGATAGTATCTTTAGAATCACCATGTATATAAATCATAATGTGACAAATACCATTTGCATTATAAACACATTATTTGCAAACCACAATATACCTTTACTATTAAGGCAAAACTATTACAATTAGTTTTATCTAAAAAGGTTAATATAACAATACATTGTAGCAAAACAACATTAAGAAGGGGTATTCAAGAATGTACCTTAATAATCTTGTATAATTTGTAAGCACTACTTTTCCCCTCCTACTCTTTTGTATGTATCCTTATTTTTATTTGTTTTACTCTTCCTCTTTTTTTTTTATCTTAATCTCCTCTTACTGTTTTCTTGCCAAAATGCTGAAGTTAGTAGGCTATTTATAGGTTGTGAATTACGGTGGCGACAAAATACCTATACGTATAAAAATTCTCAATGTTCTCCGTAGTTAACCAACATGTGTCTTGCTTCTTTTTCTGTTTTCCTCTGAATTACAATTAAGCACACCTAGTGAGCTAGGCTATGTATGTGCTAAACATTGTGGCAAAGTCAACTATTACAAGGTAATATGAAAACTTTTACCATCCTACGTAAGTATGGTGGTGTTTATCACCATAACAAATGTAAATAACTCAATTAGCAACGGCCAAGTGTTACAATTTCACTCAATCCGAAACCTACCAATATTGTATTTGTGTATTGTCTTAATATGGGTAGCGACTGTCCGTCCCTGGGTAAAGTAATTAGTGACGATTCTAAAAACTAAATTACGTTGGTCATTAGCTTCACCGTTTATAAGTTAGGAGCATTGTAGGTTTATGCAGTACTTACTAAAAATCCTACTAGATATATTTATAAGCTCATAATCTAGTAATTGATAATTTTATTAATCTTTGACCCTTAAAGTACTTTATAAACTATAATGTTAATATAAATGATATATGTATGCACATATAACTTGCCCTGAGCAAATGCACAAAGCCAAGGAAACACATAATCATTTATAATAATCATATAAACGACAAAATAACATATATAAGATCATAGGGACTAGTTTATCTTATAATAATACTTTAACCTTCAATCCCTTACTAATATATATATATATATATATATATATATATATATATATATATATATATATATATATATATATATATATATATATATATATATATATATATATATAAATTTTCTAGTTATTACATTATCCCTTCTTTAAAAGAAGTTTCGTCCTCGAAACTTAAAGTTAAATTACCTTAAAATAAGTGTGGGTACTTGTCTCGCATATCCTGTTCGACTTCCCATGTAGCTTCTGTTTCGACGTGATTAGACCATAACACCTTTTATAACGGAATTACTTTGTTGCGTAGTACCTTATCTTTATGATCTAGAATTTGAACAGGTTGTTCTTCATAAGTCAAATCTTCTCCAACTCGAACATGGGGTATATTAATGACATGGGATGGGTCTGTTATATATCGACGTAAAAGTGAAACGTGAAACACATCATGTATTCGAGAAAATTCACTAGGGAGTGCTAATCGGTAAGCTACGTTTCCAATTTTCTCGATAATCTCAAATGGCCCAATGTATTTAGGACGAAGTTTTCTTGCTTTGCCAAACCTCACTACTCCTCCGGTAGGGGAAACTTTTAGAAATATCGACTCACCTACGGGAAAATTCTACACGTCTTCGTTTAAGGTCAGCATAACTTTTCTGACGACTCTGTGCAGTTCTCATTTTCTCCTGAATGATTCGAACCTTGTCAGATGTTTCTTGTATCATTTTAGGTCCGATTATCTTTGATTCATCTATATCGCCTCCATCATAAAGGGGTTCTACATTTCCGTCCATATAGAGCTTCATAAGGTGCCATATCAATGCTAGCATGGTAACTATTGTTATAAGAGAATTCTATTAATGGCAAATACTTTTCCCATGAACCTTTGAATTCTAAAACACAAGCTCGTAACAAGTCTTCTAAAGTTTGAATTGTTCTCTCAGTCTGGCCATCTGTAGCTGGGTGAAAGGCTGTGCTAATGTTCAGTTGTGTACCCAATGCTTTCTGTAGCTTTTGCCAAAACTTAGACACATATCGGGAATCTCGATCAGACACAATAGAGCTAGGTACTCCATGAAGTCTAATAATCTCTTCAACATACTTTCTTGCTAATCGCTCAAGATCCCAAGTATTATGAATTGCTAAGAAATGAAAACTTTTTGTAAGCCTATCCACTATAACCCATATAGAATTCATTCCTTGAGGAGTTGTTGGTAACCCCATAACAAAATCCATTGCTATTGACTCCCATTTCCAAGTGGGTATATCCAAAGGCTGCAAAAGTCCTGAAGGGCGCTGATGTTCTATTTTTACTTGTTGGCAAGTCAGACATTTGGCAACGAATTCTGCAATTTCTTGCTTCATGTTACTCCACCAAAACATACCACAAAGATCTTTATACATCTTATTTCCACCTGGATGTACAGAGTATTATGTGCTTCATTCATGATTCTCCTTTTTAAATCTATCTGATTCGGTACACACAATCGTCCTTGAAAACGAAGTGACCCATCTTCTTGTATCACAAAACCAGTCTCTTTCCCAATCAACACTCTTTCATGAATCTTTTCTAATTGTGGATCCGTTTTCGCAACTCCTTAATTTCTTCACTCAAGGTCGGTTTGATTTCTAAGGTCGCTAAATATCCTTCCGGATCACCTACAATCAACTCAATTTCTAACCTCTCGAAGTTCTCTTTGGGTAACAATTTGAATGGTAAGTGAGTTAAGGGTTGCGTAATTTTTCCGACTAAGAGCATCGGCTACCACATTGGCCTTTCCGAGGGTGATATTGAATATCCAATTCATAATCCTTTATAAATTCTAACCACCTTCGTTGTCTCATATTTATATCTTTCTGGGTGAAAATGTATTTAAGGCTTTTATGATATGTGTAAATTTTACACTTAACCCCATATAGATAATGTCTCTAAATTTTCAATGCAAAAATAATGGCGGCAAGTTCAAGGTCATGGGTAGGATAATTCTGCTCGTGAGGTTTTAACTGACGAGATGCATAAGCTATCACTTTCCCATGTTGCATCAACACACATCCCAACCCTTGTCTAGAGGCATCACTATGGGTACGATAATTCTGCTCGTGAGGTTTTAACTGATGAGATGCATAAGCTATCACTTTCCCATGTTGCATCAACACACATCCCAACCCTTGTCTAGAGGCATCACTATATATTTCTAAACCTTCGGTACCACTAGGAAGAGTAAGAATTGGAGCCGTGGTAAGACGAAATTTCGGTTCTTGGAATGCTACTTCACACTTGTCACTCCACTCAAACTTTGTAGTTTTTCTTATGAGGTTTGTGATAGGTTGAGCAATTCGGGAAAAGTTTTCCACAAATCGACGGTAATATCCCTGCTAACCCCGGGAAACTTCGTACTTCGACACATTGGTGGGTCGAGGCCAATTAATGATTGCTTCTACTTTACGGGAATCTACTTGCACACCTTCTCTAGACACAACATGCCCTAGAAATGCTATTTTATCTAACCAAAATTCACACTTTTAAAATTTTGCAAATAACTGGTTCTTTCTCAGAGTTTCCAGAACTATTCCCAAATGTTCCTCGTACTCTTTCTTATCTTTGGAATACACTAAAATATCATCAATAAACACAATAACAAAATGATCTAGATAAGGTCTGAAAACTCTATTCATAAGGTCCATAAATACAGCTGGGGCATTGGTAAGACCAAAAGGCATAACAAGAAACTCATAATGTTCGTACCTCGTTCTAAAAGCAGTTTTTGGAATATCTAAAGGTCTGATTCTTAATTGATGGTATCCAGATCGTAAGTATCTTTGAAAATACCGACGCACCTTGTAATTGGTCAAAAAGGTCATCAATACGAGGCAAAGGATATTTATTTTTAATGGTTATCTTGTTAAGTTCTCTGTAGTCTATACATAGCCTTAGGGTTCCATCTTTTTTCTTTACAAATAAAATGGGTGCTCCCCATGGTGATAGACTCGGTCTAATATATCCTTTTTCCAATAACTCATCAAGTTGTATCTTTAATTACTTTAATTCTGCAGGTGCCATTCTATATGGTGCTTTTGAGATAGGTGCTACCCCAGGTACTAACTCAATGGTGAAATCAATTTCTCTTTGCGGAGGCATATTTACAATTTCCTCAGGAAAGACATCTTGGAATTTTCTAACAACAGGAATGTCAGAGATTTTGGGTTCAGATTTTTCAATACTAATAACATCACAAAGGTATCCTTCACAACCTTGTCTCAACATTTTTTGTGCCTGAAGAAAAGAAATGATTCTAGATTCTGGTGTTGTCTTATTATTCTGAAATGTGACTATCTTTTCTTCAGAATTTACTAAGGTTACAGATTGCTTTTGATAGTCTACTATGGCACGGTGTTTATTCATCCAATCCATTCCTAAGATAACATCAAATCCCTTAAGGTCAAATTGAATTAGGTCAGCATTAAATATATTTCCCTCTATGCTTAAAGGACAATTTTTATATATAGTTTGACACGGGACAATATTTCCTGTAGGGAGGCTAATGTAAAATTCTAAATTTGACTCACTAGGATTCAAATGCAGATTTTTTGACATGGTAATGGATATAAACGAATGGGATGCCCCTGTATCAAATAAAACATGTATCGGGAAAGAGTGTATAGAAATGTTACCCGTAACTACTTCACTTGAGTTTTCGACCTCTTGTGGATTTATCATAAACACACGACTAGAGGTTGGATTTTGACGTTGGATAGCTCCACTTTGATGTTTAGAGGTAGGTTTTGAGGTATAGGGATTAGGTGCAGTTACTTTTGTATTTGGCATTCTACTTTTCTCTAAAGGGCAATTCTTTCTTAAGTGACTTGTACTCCCACAAGTATAGCAACGATTATTTGCAAACCTACACTTTTCAGTTGGGTGGTTGAAATATCCGCATTTGGCACAAGGGGGTTTTTGATAGTGGATTGGAGGTACAAAGGATTGTGTATTCCCGATGTTAGGCCTTTTTTGAAAATTCCTATTTATAGTACGTGTTCCTTCCCACTTCCTTTTATGCACTGCATCTTCTACCTCTCTTTCTTTAATTATTCTCTCAGCGTTTGCTGCCTTATCATACATCTCTTGGTAGCTATGACAACTATGGGTGGAAAGTCGGTCACGGAGTTCCCAATTAAGACCCCTCTCAAACTTATTCATTCTTAACTCCTCAGTTGCTACCAGGTGTGGTGCAAATCGAGACAATTCCATAAACTTTGCTGCATACTCCATAACAGACCTATTACCTTGATCTAATTGATTAAATTCTTCCTCTTTTCGTCTTTTCGGGGTGATGGGTAAAATTTTGCTCTCATAAGATCTTTCAACTGAGTCCATCCAAAATCTTCATTATTTCTCCTTTCCTTCACAGTTTCCCACCACAGATCTGCCTGCCCAACTAGATAATAAACAGCAAATCCTACTTTCCATTTTTCAGGACAATTTATAGCATCAAACAATTTATCCATACTTCTTACCCAATCCTCAAACTCTACAGGGTTAGGTTTTCCATCATAGGTTTTAGGATTATAACTAGCCATTTTTCTAAAATACCTTGCACTTTCTTCTTCTTCATGGTTTTTGTTGTTTTTAAGCATTTCAAATAAAAGTGATGTGACTTCCTTAACATTTCCCTCTCTGTTATCATGGTTTGGGACTGGTTGGTTCTCTTGTGTAGATTGGTTAATTGCAGATTCCATTATCCTAAATACATAAAAGATTGAAGTTAAAATCGATTTGTAGCTAGGTTAGTATAGAATTTGTGAAATGAATAGAAACATAATAAACAAACAAACACACACCTATATATATATATATAAATGGAATTATACATAGCATAGTTAGTACATAAACTAAACCTATTCCTATTCAACCATCCGATAGGGTGAAAACAACAAAATATACACCCTACATCACCTTAAGCCGAGTGTCAACATATATATACAGACAAAAATGGTTGACACCTAACATATAAAAGAGTTTCTTCAACTTGATATCTTCCTTACTCGTCATCATCATCTCCTGGTGCATCTGGGTCCTTATTGAGATCAATACTTCCACATGATTCTGGTCTCATCATCGAGACAAATACCATGTGATCCCTCTCATAGGCTAGCGGTTCTCCGCACGGATCTTCAAAAGTCGGGGTCCATCTTGGCCTCCCTAATCCAAACCTTAAGTATTTCTCCCAATTTGGAAAACCATTAACAAGTAGGTCACTATACTTATTCTTAAAGGAGTCTCACGGAGCATTCACTGGAAGAGTTTCAACTAAAGCAAAAGTAAAATAAGGCGTAGTCATTCCACATTCAGGGAAATGAGTATTAAACGCATCGATAGCTCTCGCTAAACGGTTGATATGATCCATGACACTATAGTCAGGATCCATCGTTAGTGCTCGTGGAGCAATTGGCCCTGCCATCTTAAGATAATAAAAACACATGATAAATATCATGAAATAACATCAATAAGAAATAAACCATAAATACCCCAACCCTTTCTCTCAAATAGGTTACTAATATAATTATTAAGATTTTATTACATTCACTTTTTATTTGTAATATTATATTATTTTTAAAAGTGGCTCGGATACCAAACTGTAAAGCCCTGTAATTTAATATAATTCTAATAATGAAACACTACATGATAGTACCAGGATCGAACCAAATATTACATCTTTTATTTATTATTATATATAATATAGAGTTTACAGGACATTACTGTCGTATTCCTAATAATAGAAATACTAGGAGAAAACAAAATAAAACATGATACTAATATAACAAATTAAAAAAAAAAACAAGATAACAACATATAGTATATTAGTTAATATTTTATATTCCTCACTCCTGCCCATTCCCATCACTGGTACCTGAAAACAAAACATTTTATAACAGTCAACCCAAAAGGGTTCAGTACATTCCCAATACCATGTAAAAAAACACTTTGCAGATAATTATATAAAATAATCAGTTACAATTATATAAAATCATTTGTTATAGTTTTTCCCGACAAATCTCGTGTGCACACCCCTACAATGACGTACGTCACTCCGGATAATATTTTCAGGCCTTCAGCCCCTCCTGATACTTCCGTGTGCACACCCCTACAATGACGTACGTCACTCCATATATAATTCATTCCTCCAACACAAACCACGAACCTCCATTTTATAATACCACGAACCTCCATTTCATTTTATCATAGTAACATCTTTATATAACATCATTATTACCACATATGATAGTATCTTTAGAATCACCTTGTATATAAATCATAATGTGACAAATACCATTTGCATTATAAACACATTATTTGCAAACCACAATATACCTTTACTATTAAGGCAAAACTATTACTATTAGTTTTATCTAAAAAGGTTAATATAACAATACATTGTAGCAAAACAATATTAAGAAGGGGTATTCAAGAATGTACCTTAATAATCTTGTATAATTTGTAAGCACTACTTTTCCCCTCCCTACTCTTTTGTATGTATCCTTATTTTTATTTGTTTTACTCTTCCTCTTTTTTTTTTCTCTTAATCTCCTCTTCTTGTTTTCTTGCCAAAATGCTGAAGTTAGTAGGCTATTTATAGGTTGTGAATTACGGTGGCGACAAAATACCAATACGTATAAAAATTCTCAATGTTCTCCGTAGTTAAGCAACATGTGTCTTGCTTCTTTTTCTGTTTTCCTCTGAATTACAATTAAGCACACCTAGTGAGCTAGGCTATGTATGTGCTAAACATTGTGGCAAAGTCAACTATTACAAGGTAATATGAAAACTTTTACCATCCTACGTAAGTATGGTGGTGTTTATCACCATAACAAATGTAAATAACTCAATTAGCAACGGCCAAGTGTTACAATTTCACTCAATCCGAAACCTACCAATATTGTATTTGTGTATTGTCTTAATATGGGTAGCGACTGTCCGTCCCTGGGTAAAGTCATTAGTGACGATTCTAAAAACTAAATTACGTTGGTCATTAGCTTCACCGTTTATAAGTTAGGAGCATTGTAGGTTTATGCAGTACTTACTAAAAATCCTACTAGATATATTTATAAGCTCATAATCTAGTAATTGATAATTTTATTAATCTTTGACCCTTAAAGTACTTTATAAACTATAACGTTAATATAAATGATATATGTATGCACATATAACTTGCCCTGAGCAAATGCACAAAGCCAAGGAAACACATAATCATTTTAAATAATCATATAAACGACAAAATAACGTATATAAGATCTTAGGGACTAGTTTATCTTATAATAATACTTTAACCTTCAATCCCTTACTATATATATATATATATATATATATATATATATATATATATATATATATATATATATATATATATATATATATATATATATATATATATATATATATATATATATATATATATATATATATATATATATATATATATATATATATATATATATATTTCTAGTTATTACAGGTTTGTTCGAGGAAATCAATTTGTGCGCTATATATTTACGAAGACTGTAAACTCTTGATTTCATTTTGTCTTAGAAACCTAAGCGTTTCTTTAGTTGTAGCTAGTATTTGTTTTAATATGTGTTTTGTTTTTTTCCTTACAATAATTATTAGACAGGGATATGTGGCACAAGTTGACATAATGCCTTTGCTTCTCATGCCTTAGGAAATTGTAAGGAGTAGTGTCATAATGTTATACCATGCGCCTTTTCATCTCTTCTCTTAAATTAAAAGCTTCATCCCCTCTTCACAAAAAAAAAATAATTTGGCAAATGCTACTTAAAAATTATATAGTTCTTATCTAACGCCCCGGGGCGCCCGTTAATAATAATTTGAAATCTATTTATATACCAAATTATTTTTCTTATCTAACGCCCCGGACGCCCGTTAGTAATAATTAATTAGGTAATATACAAAATTATAATTCTTAACTAACGCCCCGGGGTGCCCGTTAGCGGGCTCGGAATAAAAAAACTGACCAAGTTATCAGTTTCCACAAACTACAATCCTCATTCCGATTTTTTATTTAAGAAAATCCCTTATTATATGGAAAAGAATAAGCGCAACAACAACACTATAGGAAACTACCGTGATCTTCTCCCTCTTTCGATATCGGTCCTAGTGAGTAGCCATGTTCTTGCTCAAAGCCTCAAACTAAACTAGATGTGATCATGGTGCTAATTAATTTAATTTTGAGAACGATTTCACACGCATAGCGTGCATATAAAGCTAGTAATAAATTATTATAAGAAATAAGAAACTTTCTGATTAAAATGGATTATTTATATAGAAGTGACACTTTTAAAATAAAATGTTACCGGTTAGATGGGATAACTTTTTACCGTAAATGAGTCAGTTTCACTTACATAGAAATGACTCATTGTGAGTGAAACTGACTCATTTAAGGTAAAAAAAATGCTCTTTGTTTAAAAGTGATCCATTTTGATTTAAAAAAAGTGACACCTTTTGGTTTCAAAATACTAATTGATCCAAAAGAGCTTCTCTATTTTTCCGATTGTAAAATAATTGTATTACCATATGGTATAATGATTGTATAGGGAGTCTTTCACTCAATTATTGAATATGTACATGCACTAAGTATGTGATACATGTATCAACTATCGAGGCATATCTAATGAGATTTATAGCTTATTTTCCTACTATTAAAAAATATATTATTAATGACAAGCATATAATGTCTCATATAGTGGTTGAATGTATATTCAAAACCCTCATGTGATGATTCAAATTTTCACAAACAACTACATAAGTATAAGCCCTAACATAAACCACTCGATCTAGTCGACCTAATCTAAACAATTATAATGACAATCACCGAACTAAAAGGAAGATTATCAAACTCAAATCTCAAAGCTTAAATGATTAACTTAATATTTAAAATTTGAATAAAATTTTATGACATATACCCTTTAATATTGGACATACCTTCATTAAACTAAAATATGATTTCAATTTGAGTGTCTATCCTCCCCATATAATACAACTCAAAAATTATAATTGGAACTTTAGCACACCAAAGCATCAAACTTGAGATAAAAAAACTTCACTACTTCAGCTTGTAGAAACCGATAGGAGATGTTTTAGGTTTCATGCACCAAGTTAAAACATTTCAAATAATCCAAGAGATCGGTTGAAAGATCAAATTTAGTAAACCCAACACTCCAATATAGAAAGATTCCACAAGAATTAGGTTTTAGTCTTCCTTAAATGCAAGCACTAACCACGTAAACTACCTTTTCGAGTTCTTCTGTTAAAGGAGTAAATTATTCCCGTTAGCTTAAAAAGAAGTCGTTAATTTTTAATATCTACAAACCTTCAAATTGATCTAACTTGAAAATACATTTCAAATCATGAGAGAGTGAAAACATTCATATATACAATGGATCTTGAAATATTAGAAGAACTACTTCAATGATTCACTTAAACAACAATACAATAATCTCCAAATCTGACGCTAAACTAGGGTTGTTAATGCCTATGTCGTTTATGAACCATTCTCTTAGCGGATACCTATATCAATAGAAATAATTTTAAGATTTTTTTACTTTAATCACCTCATAAAGGCGATGGTTTTTCAAACTACACACCTTATTAAAACTTTAGATTAATAACTACCTTCTCCGACTCTATTTTTAACACCACCACCTGATGCTAGATTCCATCAAAATATTAGTTCATCCCTCCAATACTCCATGAAACTTACTCATGCATACATTATATAACAAGAACAAATAAGGCAACAAATCTTAAAGTCCTCAACATACACAACAATTCATCTGAAATTAGGGTAGGGAATTGTAGGCATATTTTTATTGCCTGCGCGATGTGAGCATAAATTTGACTACCTCATTGAAGGATTTTACTGAAATACATTTGGAAGTCCCCAACAGGCCTTTAAAGGAAGACTCATAAGCCTAATTGGATGTTTGAGAAACCATAGGGACATCTTAGTATTTATCCAATGTAAATTTCCGTGTCATGACTTTATAATTGGTCAATGAACCAAAGATTGAGTTAGGGGGTGAGGGTATAAATATGATCATGAAGTTGGCCTCTACTTAATACGATTCATATTCTCGTGTTGGTTTATTAGACAAAAAAACTATTTTTGTGATATGTTTTTTAAGCAATCAAAATACTGAAAACTTAATCCAATTGTCAAAATTACCTGATTTTAATGTTGGTACAATTATTTAGGTCTTTGATTGGCAAAAAATAAACATATGAGGTGATGAAAGCAATAAGCATACATGAATGAATATAATTTAAAGAATAAAAATATAAAGAAACTGAGACTAGGAGAAGAATATGCAAGAAGACATGAATTGTTTAATGATCTACATCATGAAAAACTTGTTAGTAAATTGAAAAAATTAAATAGGAATTGAAATATTAAGGACCTTCGGGAATATACCTTTGTCGCCTGGGTCTTGAATAACGATCCACAGGAGGACCAATCTTGAAGCTTGGATTGAATGGAGATTGAAGGTTGTGTTTTGAAGTGCTTATATTTGGAGTATTAGAGGCAACATTCGTCGTTGGCAGTCGTGTGTGAAGTCGTGTCCCGAAACCAAATGGAACGAGGTCTATTTATGGTGAAATCAGAAAAAATGAGATAAGATCCGCGTTACGCGGCGCGCAAGCCCAACGTGTGGCACGCATCAGCTATGCGCTTCTGAATTTTAATTATTGTCTCGACGTCGCATGTGCGCACCTTGGTGCGCAGGACACATCAGACTGTGCGTGACATAATCTAAGATCTGACCGAATTTTTTTTGTTATCCGAAATTAAAGATTCTTTTTATCTTTCATTAAATACTATCATTTAAATCGGAAATTAATTATGTAGAAGATAAAACATCTGATTTTCATAATATCTCCTAATTTAGAAAATATTTATCAAAAATATAATTAATCATCAAGATTAATTGGACTTTTAGAAAATGGGCTTAAAGATATAATTATCATGAATAATTATTTGGGATTTTGAAATTGGGCTTGAAATCTTTTTAACAAGTAAATACACTTTGCCTTCTTAAAATGATTTTGGGCTTTGCTCTTCAGATTACTCTCCTTTGAACCGAACCAATTAGGATGACGATATTATCATAATCGGGTACTAAAATGGGAAAAAACGATTATGTGTCTACAGAAACTCCCACTTTGATTAAGGTTTGGAAAACCGAAAGTCAAAGTAGTTTGTATCGGGACGGAGAACAATTGTAGACGCTCTGCAATCTAGAATCGGTCAATATATCACCAATTACTGCAAAACAAAGTTAGTCTGCAAGACGATAAACACAAGACATTTGATTACCCTGCAAAAGAAGATGTTAGCAGATGAGTGCAAACAACGAAGATAATAATGCAATGACGCAAACTTAAACTCTCTAAGGATGCATAACCGCTATGTAAGGTCAGGGTTATGCAAAGCTGAGAGAGATATATTGAAGAAATGCTATGCAGAGTCAGGGTTATGTAAAACTAAGAGAACTAGATTATTGGAAATAGATTCAATTTTTTGAACTTGATTTGATGAAAAATCGGGGTCCGCAAGTGAGATCCGCAGATTACAACTCTTTGGGAGTTTGATTTGGAGGAACCACCACAAGTATATGAAGCCCCCACTTTGGAAAAGCTTGACTTAAATTAGGCACTCTTACCCTAGATTAGAAGATACTTGAATTGAGTTGAATTCGGAGCTATTCACTTGAATGTCACTTGATTTGAATTGAGGGAGAGTCAGATATCGCCAAAGATCATGGAAGTATCGTAGAGTCCGTCGGGGACAATGAGAGTTTGGATTGAAAAATAAAAGGTCTTATTTGTGACTTACATAGATATAGATGGGAAAAAGCTTTGACGTAGCTAGGTTTAGACTCGAGTTTATGTCGGGGTCTAGATAGAGTATGCTTCTGAATTGTAGAAATTCAAGTCATCAGATCTTGATTAATTTATTTTTTTCAAGCAGTTGGACCTCGAGATGAGGATTCCTACATATGCTTGCGAGAATCGAACTATTCATAGTTCTTGATCCAGGTTTTTTTTTTTTTTTAATTTTCTTTTTATTGTGCCCAAACTTTTTCCTAGGCCGCCCTTTCAGGTTTTCAAACTAGCGGATTTGGAAATACCTTCAATAAGGAGTTAGGATTGATATGAAAGGTTTGAGGGTTGGATGAAGGTTTAATTGGATGGGCCAAGGTAGGGATTATGGGCTTTTCTGAATGGCAAGGTAAGGGTTATGGTTTTTGGGATTCTGAATTTGGAAAGGCCAAGATAAGGTTTATGGCTTTTTTTTTATTGGATGGGGAA
The DNA here is from genome assembly GCA_947648045.1 of Beta corolliflora. Taxonomy (NCBI): domain Eukaryota; kingdom Viridiplantae; phylum Streptophyta; class Magnoliopsida; order Caryophyllales; family Amaranthaceae; genus Beta; species Beta corolliflora. The sequence goes on from CANSZD010002338.1 coordinate 181,862, forward strand.
AGACTAAGGTAAGGGTTATAGTCTTTGATTAGTTTGAAGATTTGATGGATTGATGGATTCGAAACATTTGAAATGAGGTGTAGAACTTGTGTGCTAGCCCCCTGGCTTGACTTTTTGCCTTTGACTCTTTCTTTTCCTTTGTTGTTTACTTTGTGTTTTTCCTTTTGTTTTTGCTTTTGCTTTTTCTTTTTATTTTGCCTGGCATAATTTTTTATGTATACTAAGGATTGCACACAAGTTTTTATGGTTTAGCGTATTAGAAGGTTTGAAGTCTATTTTGTGTAGCTTTGATTTGAACGGATTTTTGGCTAAGGATCATGAAGATGATGGCTTATTCTTTTGTTACTTGTCAAGTGCTCCGGTTGTTTCTTAAATGTAGCATTTATTGAGTCGCCTTAATATTTTAATAAAACAATTTGATAAATGCTTCGGTCAACCAGAGCATTTGTGGTTCCTCCTTTTTTTATTAGGGAAATTCCACTTGGTACCACTGTACTTTGGGCTTTTCCATTTGGTATCCAAATTTTTTTTGGATTATATATGGTACCACTGTAGTTTGGACTTATTCTTCACCGTAACATTATGTTAAATAAAAAATTAGTTTGGGGGTTACATAGGGTTAGGTATTTGTCTAATTTTGCGAAATTAAGGTTTTGAGAGTCATTTTTATCTTTGATGACCAAATTTAGGGTCCAATTTAGTAAAAATATTTAAGTAGGCATTTTCTGACAAATAAAACGAGGTTCTAGTCGTTATTCTCCAATTTCGACCTTAATTTTGACCCATAGGAGCCAAAATGACTCCAAAACCCTAGCTGAACTATTCTCGATGCACAAGGCACGTAGACGAGGCAAACTACTAACCCTATTCAACCCAAAACTGATGTTTTATTTAATGGAATGTTATGGTAGAGAATAAGTCCAAACTACGGTGGTACCATATAGAATATAAAAAAATTGGGTACCAAATGGAAAAGCCAAAAGTAAAGTGGTATCAAATAGAATTTCCCTTTTTATTATTATTTTCCCTTGATTATAATTAATACCCCCCTCATTTTCTTTAGCCTTTGTTATCTCTCTCTCCCTTTCCATCAAATTGGTTATCTTTCTCTCAGTTCCCCTTTTAACTGATAATTCTATTGTGCTCCCAGGAGCACGGTGCACCCAATAAATTTGTCTATTTTCGACGAGTAAATGTTCTATGTCAACAAATGTTTGTTTAAAGCATTTTTCAGTGAAAAAATATGTTCTATTTTCCGTGAAAATTATGCACTTTTTAATAAGCAAATGTTCTATTTCGACAAATGTTCGTTTTAAGCATATTTTTCAATCCCTAGATGGTGCACAAGCTTGTATGTAGAGCACCGTGCGCACACATCAAAACGCAAGGGCCATGAAACAAAACGCTGCCAATTTAAAGTAAAGAGAGGCCCAATGTACATGTATACCAACACCAGTGAACATGTTCTAAAAAATGAAAAAGTAATTGAGTTGACGGTTTTCAATCAATAACAAGTTACCAAAACCGTCGCCCTCATTTGCACGAATAACGAACTCCTGAACTTTCTCTCTGTAAAAACTTTCTCCCCAATTCTCTCTCACTTTACTTGTTCACTCGACGAACACCACAACAATGGCAACCAACGCGAAGCCGAGGAAGAACACTATGCCAACTTCAAACCCAAGGCAAGTATTTAAAACCCTATATTGCATGAATTAGTGGTTACTGAAATAATTAATGAATTAATTTTTTTGTTTAAATTTGGCAAGGGAATTCAGGACGGTTGTTGAGGAGGTCCTAAGCCCAACTCCAGGTGAACACGCGCATGCCGGGACTCGGTATGTTTTTGTGAAATTCACGAATTATGGTATTTAATTATGTAGTGTAAAATCATTCTATCAATTTTTTGGTTGTTTGTGCAGAACTGAGGACTCAAATATGTAAATTCCATGGTCCGAGTACATTAGGACAAATGGAAGCAAGAAAAGAACATTAGACACATTAAATGAACAATTCGTTGACCCACGAGATCTGAAATAGTTGAATGAAGAACACGAGTGAAATATGACGTTTTGTTATTTTAGGTTGGACACATTCTTTGTGAATTCGTAATTTGGAATGTTTGGTCTTCAAAACATTTATTGCTTTTGATGTTCATAACGACTACTTCATATGTTCATTAATTTATGCTTGATGTTCGTTTCATATGTCAATGTTCACTCAAAGCATATATAATGTGCATTGATAAGAAATAAAAACATGTAGATGAGTAATGTTCATTTACAGGAAAACCATGTGCAAATTTTTTGTTTTTCATGGTAACTGAATCCATAATTGAGAAAACATGTGATGCTGTTCAATTATTCCATTTTTGTTGATCTATGCGAGTAGAATACATGGAAGTGAGGTTAAATTGTTAATCTGTATAGGTAATTCTATGTGTTCCATGTGTTGCATGTAGTTTGGAGGAACCCGAGACGCACATCGGCACTAAGCGACGGATGAACATCAGGCACATCAGCATGAACCTGAGGAACATCAACCTCCTCTTGAACCTGAACTGGGTGACACAAATAGAGACAGGTTAGGCCCATTGTAGCGTTCATTGCCAGTTTATCATGTGTTCATTGAAATAAGCCTCATGTTCATTATAATTAATTTCTTCATACCACCGTTGTGCAAAGCTCCCGAGTGCGCTATCCATTCGGAGATGACGGCTACCATTCTTAGCATGTGTGTGCATCTTACGTATCTTTTATGTGCATCCTTTGACATTACTTGCATGTGACATTAACATGCTTACATATTTGAATGGGTGGAGAAGCTGCACAACAGGGGAAGCAACTTGCTTAACAATTTCCATACTATCCAAAAAGACCATAGAACGTGCCTGTTTACTCGGCACCCATAGAGAAAGAGGTATGTGTTATCACTTCACATGTGGCTCGTATAATTGTGCACCCGCTAGTGCTTAATAGTTTTTTTATTTTTGTAGGTGGAATAGTGACGATGACACAAAGTATGTTCCTACACCTAAGAGAAACAAGGATGCGGGGACATAATCAATCCAATCTCCAAAATGTCCGGAAAATATATATATGCAACCGGTTTATTGATGAAACTTTTTACATACGGGACAACGAGGAAGACCGGTGGGGAAAGGACCACCACCTTTGGGCCCATGTAAGTTACATGGAATGAAATGTTTACATATTGTAATACATTGTTGGTAATGGTACATAATGGACACAAATAAACATATGAACAATAACAACTATGTGTTGAACATGTGTTTCATTATCGGTGAACATGTAATACGACAAATGAACATGTTTATAGCCCAAAATATACCGTGTTTATACCTACGAATACTAAATATAGCTGGATGAACATCTCGAGTCAAACACCGAACATGTGAAAATCAAAATGAAGCCATGTATCACATTGGATGAACATATGACTCATAACCAAGTGACATTGAACATGATCTACATGAAAATGAACATGTATCCTTGAACAAGTGAACATTAACTGGGTAAGGATGAACATTTGAGTCAGTAGCAATGAACATGTGAGTGATTTCATTGTCCATGTCCAGTGGACATTACTAACATGTCCCGAATTTTCGATGTACATGTACTTACGACAAATGAACATGTTACATGAACATATGTATCAGTTCGAGCAAATGTATTTTAACAATTGAACATTAACTAAATATGGATGTACATTTGAGTCAGTTGCAATGAACATGTGAGTGCTTTCATTGTCCATGCCCATTGGACATTACTTGCATGTGCTGAATTCAATTGAATCCCCCGTGTTTTCATAATCAGTGGCAATCGGTCTGACGAGGTGCAGACAACTGTAGATGGGGGGACTGCCTCTCACAATTGTCTACCAAGGCGTTCAAGAAGTCAGCAGTGGGGGGACAATCCCGCCATCAAGATGCGCCACACCGTTAAACCGTTGATGAAACTATTTCATAACATCGCCGATCACAAGGGCAAGAAGCAAGCGATTCGGAACATGGGTTTTGAGGGACTTTTGGCGATGGACTTTGAGAAATACAACGCCAATGTCATTGCAACCATTGCTTCCCACATAAATTGTTGTAGTGCCAGTGGATGTTCACCTAGTGTACGGGGTGCCAATTAGAGGAATGCCCATTGTAGAGCCGGGAGTAGATACAACTTTGGCCTACGATAACATGATGCTCAGTTGGAGGGCGTACCATGGATTGCAGACAGTTGGTTGTCCATCGTTGAATCATATTGTAGAGAAGCTTCACGCTGAGGAATTTAGTGACAACTGGAAGAGGAGTTTCTTGGTAGCTGCAGTGAACTCTTGCATCAAAAGCAGCTCTTTATTCCCAGCCCAGCCCAGCCTGCTTAATAACTGCTGTAGATGTCAACCAAATTCCAAACTACGATCGGTGCACGTTGTAGGCGTGATTTTATTTCGCCTACGCGGTGTGAACACGTATTTGATTTGACTACCCCATTGTTAAGGTTTTATTGAAAATCGTTTTGAAGTCGCCAACAAGTCTTTAAAAAAAAGACTCATAAACCTAATTGGATATTGGGAAATTATAGGGACAAATTAGGGACTTATCCAATGTAGATTTCCCCGTTTTGACTCCATAGATGGTCAAAATGAACCAAAGATTAGGTTCGGGGGTGAGGGTACAACACAGTCAGGAACCATGTTGCCCATTGCTGGCCTCTAATAAATATCGATTCACAAAAAATTTTATGCCAAAGAATAATCATATAATATTTTATACACCCGAAAAATATTTAGTCTAAGTTGGTTCGAGAAACACATAAAAGACTAATTTTTAGCGACAAGTTAATATGCAATCAATATTACAAGGTACCTAACAGGTTGTCCAAATTATACGGATTAGTTAGAACAGGTTCTTTAGGTCTTGTTTAGCAAAAATAACATGTGGGTGATAAAAAGCAATAAAGCGGAGACAATCATATAATCCGCATATAAAAATCGAGGCAAGAATACAATAATGTATAAAAATTAATGAAAAGAAAGGAAGGATTAGAATATACAGTAGAACGATTATTAATTAAAGATCTACATCATGAATAAATTGTTAGTAACTTCCAGGCAATAAATATAATTGATTATTCATGGATCCTCATGGATTATACCTAAAAGTTTATCTTCTTCCCTTAATTTCTCCATTTTTGCGTTATAATTTGTCCTAGCTAAGTTGATTCTTAGCAATTTTTTGATTAACTTTTATTAGACCCTTTACCATGGAATTAAAACTCTCCCGTTCCGTTACAGAATGGTCGTTCTGTAACGAATTTTGGATTTGCCGTTCCGCGAAATGCCGTTACAGAACGCCATAATAAAAATCACATACTTCTCGCCGCATTGTCCGTTCCGTAACGCGAACTCGTCGCGTTAGAACGCTTTTATCCCCGTTATATCCGTTCTTTCCAAATATTAGCCAATAATATTTTATAATTTAATTATATAGCTAATGTAACATGATATTCTGATAGATTTAATTATATTATGTTGTAATATTGCTTCATAAACTAAAATAAAGCAAATAAGGTTAGAATATATTAATGTGAATTTTTTAAAAAAATTTCACGCCACGTCGGCCGCGAAACGTTCTATTTCCCCGTTACACCGTTCCCGTGAACGCGACCGTTCCCGCGAACACGACCGCGACCGCGTTTTTTTTCTCTGCCCTTTACTACATGAACCTAGTTAACGCTGTAAACTTGGAGATAAGATGGCATCTCTTTTAGACATGTGAAACTTAGATGTGATTTAAGTGCTAGTTTTGTGTTTTTTCACTCTACATCTCGAGCTTTTCTATAGTGATATATATTTGAAGGTTCATGTGCATGTATAATTGGGTACGATAGGCAAAGTGGACCTTTGACATAGAAGAGCGTTTATCACCAATTGTGGTGGTTAGGGGAAGGCCAACATGATACAATACTATATTACTCAGTCTCTTTATTTTACTTCAAATACCTGTGTCAAACCAAATACGTGGAACTTTTACCCATTTCTTATATTCAAGACCTGCGTATTGATAGGGGGGTGTTAGTGGGTAAGGGCAAGGTAGGGGGATTTGTGATATGATGAGGGTAGGTGTACTCATATAATACTAAGTCTAACTTTGTTTCTTTAAGTTTTTCCTTTTTGTTCGTCTGGGTGTTTCAAAAAGTTTGCCTAGAGGCAATATTACTTAGTTGGGTATGTAAAATGGATGAATTGGAACAAGTTTTTTTATCTTTTTTTGAAAAAATTTGGAATAAAGTTTTACATGCTACCATCTGCTGTTTGGTGTAAATCTACCTGTTTGTATTTCTAAGTTTCAGTCTTTAGTTTGCTGTAAAAATGAATTGACTACAAGTTTGCTAAGGCAGTAAAGAGGTTTCCTGATAATACATAGGTAGAGTTCCAAATCTGATGTAGCTACTTAAGCAGTGACAAATGACTATGTTGGGAACCCATCAATCCATCATCCTAGGATATTTCTAAGCTGGTCATGCCACAATACATGAACTCCATTGGTCTAATGGGTGCATGAGCTCCCCTAGACCTCAAAATATGAAATTGGAGGCTTTTGTTTCCATCATCGTTGTATTTAGGTTATGTTCTAAAACTTGAGATCATTCAAATGGGATAAATTTCAATACAAATATATTCTGATTATCTTAGTACCCTTTCATGGATTTTTACTTATGAAAACTACTTACAATTACAAAAAAATTCATAAATTTACTCTTTTTGTGGTGACATGGTCAAAATAGTTATTTATGGAGTTAGATTTTGACCTAACATTGCTTATGCGATGTCCTTATATTACATCAAATGATAGTTAGGTCATGACCAAACTATTCTTAGATAATGATCTATATGTTCAAAAGCAGATGCATCCTCTTTCCCTTCACCGATGTGAAGTGAAGGTTTCCTCTCTCATCTATAATTACCTTAGCACAAAAGTTTAGCCATTAATACCTATATACGATGATGAAATCTACTCCATGGCGGCAAAAAATAAGGTTATTAAGCAACCTACATCAATCCAACTCGTATAATTTTTTCACTTATTCACAATGACCTAGAATTTCTAAATTGAGTTTTCTTCTACCTCTTCAACTTTCTCCTCCTTAGATTTGAACTTCCAATAACTTTTCTACATCCATTGTCGATCCGAGACCATCTTCATGATCACATATTTTTTTTATTGATAATCGTTCATACAATATGTCGGATTTAACAAAGTCACATTGCTCCCTTATCTACGAAGAGCTCATAAGCAAATCAAACATATCACTATTACAATTTATGTCAATTCAAGTAATATATTTTACAAGTTTGCAAGTTCTTGGTTGTTTAGTACAACATACAAAAACCAAGAATTAGATGGTAGACACGAGTCTACCATCTAAATGGTGCGCACCATTCCATACGGCGTCGTTCCGCACTATAATACAATGAACAAAATAACATCCTCAATGAACAAACTAAGCAACAAGAAGATGAAAGTAGAACAAAAGAACAACACACGAGACTCCATGAACATATGAATCAACAATGAAGATCTGAATCAGCAATGAACAACAAGAAAAAAAGATGAACATAAGAGGAAATACCTGATGAACAAACCACTCAACCTAATGAACAGACAAAGAAAACACAATGAACAAAGAAATATCTCGCAACAAACAAACTAAGAAACATAAAGATAAAGGCCAACAAAGGAGAATCGACGAGATCGATGTTCATTGGAGAACAGATTGATGTTCATTGGTTTCGCGGTCCACTTAATGTTCATTGGAGAACCGTTGATGTCCATTGGTTTCGCGCGTTTTATGTTTTTTGGGCTGCGTTTTGGCCCGTGTCTACCATTAGGATGGTAGACACGAGTCCACCATCTACCAATTGTACAAAAACTACTAAACCATCAAGTCAAGCACATTACTATTATTATCAATGTAACTTATTTCTTACCACAACTACAAATCATCACTTGTACCACAATTGAAATTGTAGTACAACTAGAAAATTTCCATGGCTAATGCGATGTAGCGACGAGATTTTTTTTGGTGTTGAGATAGCCACGAGAATTTTATTGGTGTTGAGATAGCCACAAGACTACAAGAGCTATTGACATAGACGAGATTTAATCTCAAATCTTGGACGCCACCTTTCAAACCTTTAACCAACTAAGTTAGCTGACATCTACTATAACCACGGGAATTTAATTTTAAGCTAGATACTCCCCCTAGCACAATTGAGCATAGCTAGGAAGTTGCCACGGGAAAAACATGGCTGTGGCATAAACTATTACGAACAACCATTTGGAAAATTCAAAATCCATTTCATTTCTGGCTTTTCTTATTGTTAGATGAGACTAGAGCATCGGTTTGGTTAAAAAAGCTTGGGTGAACTGCAAGCGATAACCGGAACCGAATAAACGAATAGAAGTGACCCATAACTGAAAAGTACAATAATCAAAAGCCAACTGTTTAAAGTTATATGTAACATAACTTAACTGAAACTGAACTGAAACACGAACCAAACACAAAGCGACCGAAACTAAGCGCTTCAAAAAGCGCTTTAAACCGAACCGAACCGAATATAAACGGGCGAAATTAACCAAAACTGTTCTAAATTGATTTGAACCGAGGCCCAACCGAACCATCTTGAATTCCAAAAAAGTAAACCGATAACTGCTCTAGATTATTTTTAAGTGTAATAATTAATAATGTCTCTCGATTATATTACTAAATCATAACTGAAATAATATGATAACACCCGAATATACAAAATTTGTATATTACAAGGAACACAACTTGAATGAATCTTGAATAAATTGTGATGATATTATGATTGCGTTAACAAGCTCTCTTTTCGACAAATATTATGATTGCTAAAATTATATGTCTCGTTAATTTAATAAATCTTACTATGTGAATGCTTAAACCAGATGTTATAATACCATAATTCAATTTAACCATTAATATTATTTCCTTCTTGTTCCCTCACTTTTCGAGGCTTAATAAATTAATATGAACGATGTTTAGGTAAGCCCGTCATGTAGGTGGCAAGGTGAGTAATCCAATACGAGTGATGTCAGATTCTAAGTAGCATTTACTTTATTAATTATAAATAAATTATCCCTTTAAATTCAATTGTTGAGCTTTTAAAATTATCAGTAGGAATATCCTTCTTAATTTATAAATTACCTTTGTTAAATATAAGTAGAAATTATGAAATAGGTAAAAGATAATTTTATATTATACAAGTAAAGAATTTGGCTGAATAATTGAGTGAGATATATTATATGATTGAAATTCTATACATTGTATATAACCTTAAGAAGTGGTTGCTAGAAGCCTAGAATAGATCAAAATTTTTGAATGCTACTTTTTCATTTCTTGAGGGAGCAGTCAAAGAAATTTTCATAAGAAATATGAAAATTTAACATTCATTTACAAACATAAAAAAAAGAAATTTGATTGTACAAATTCACAACAGTCTTCAAATCTTCTATCTTCCCCTTCTCTGAATCCAAGAGTCTAATCTTCAACTACAACAAATAGTAAAAACATAAACAATAAGACTAGAGTATATTAAACAGTTAAATAGATAAATAAAAAATAAACAAATAATAAAGTAAATTCAATGTATAGAATAATCAACCTTACCAAATTTATCTTGACCTTTACAATTACAGAATCCAATAGAAAAGATGATGAAACAAATGATTTTTTTTTAAAAATTGGGCTTTCAGGAATATAGCAAAATAATCCTTAGGCTAAAAGCCTTCATAAAATTGCTAACAACATTTCATCATCGAGCACTTGTGTAATAGCCTCACTTTTTAAGACGATATCATTAAGATAAACGGGATACGTTAACATACTAATCAGTACTTAATCAATTTCATCTTTGAGGAATAAGAAAATTGTGAATAGCCCTATATGAAGTATGTCTGTGAATCTAAATATTATATGTTATTATGTGATTATGAATGCAAATCATGAGTTAAGATAAGTTATTAACGAATTACGTCAATAATGTTAAGCATTATTATGAAATTTGAGACTTTGGGTATATTGTGTTTGAGATACTCTGTGTTTATGATTTAAGGGCTGAATGAGCCAAAATATGTGTAGTAAGTTATAAGACATATTTTAAGGATTTAGTTTAAGTATAATGAAGGATTAGAGCTTAATTACAGAGGGTTCAGGATTAAGTAAAACCATAAAATTCTGGAATGTTCTTAAGCTGTGAAAAGACGATTTTGCCCTCATTACTAAACCGAAATCACGAGCTTGCCATTACCCATTCTCTATATATATGGAACTAAGCCCCTAATTCATTTTTTGAAGATTCATTTCACAAACAAACACAACAAAGCAACACATTTTTTCTCTCTTCCATTCACGCCATTTCTGGCGAGTTGCAGGCAGCCATTGCCAGCTTGTTTTCTCTTGGCTCCTTGCTCTGAAACTTGCATGCAAATACTTCCCTAGGTTCATCAAGGTGTTCTTCATACTGGGCAAGTGTTAGTTTTGAAGTTCCATTCCTGTAACCCTAAGAAAAACCAAGTAAGGTAAGGTATGGCTGAATTTCAGCATGCATGAGGTATCTTAGTTTGAAACTTGAATTCTTTGGGTTAATTACTAACTTTAAGATGATGAATGTGTTGTCTAAGGACCTAAGAGGTTTCAGGAGTGGTGGTAAAATTTGCTAAGTAAGGTTTGATTCCTAGACACCAAGTTAAGGTACACAAGCTCCACCACCTAAACTCTGTTTCTAGCTTTGATCATGAAAATTGTTTGTGGAATTGTGAATACTTGGATTATGTTTGAATGTGTATAAAAATTGATTTGCATGAGTTTTATTATGGAAGATATTGTGTTAAAAAATGTTTTGCATGTCAAGTTCCCTAGGACTCTCTGAATAACCGAATAAGAAAGTGATTATCCATTCACTTGAGCTATGCTGCCGTGACCTTCTCTTCCAAATATCTTTCTTTCCACCCTGTTTTTAGCCTTGATGTCTCTTGGAAATGGTAGATCTTGAAAAGTTATTGAATTTAGACCCAAAAATCACTCCATTCGGAGTTGTACATCAAAAGTTATGTTGTCCGGAAGTTTGTCAATCCTTGCTATATCTTGATTGTGTTTTGATCAAAGATCTTGTTGTGGTTAAACTTCCATGATATTCCCTTGGAACATTTATGTCTTGATTATCAAATGAACCTTTGCTTCATTTACCTAATTAAACACGCAACCTCAATTCGTAGAGGAAAATAACACCTAAAAACTCGACTGTTCGCTTAATTACTTTCTGAACTTGTAAACCCTTGTGCCTTTGATCCTTTTAATATTTTTCTATGATGAATACCTACTGTCTTTATATATATTAAGTGTGAAACCTAAACTTTGGCTAAACCCAAGAAGTACAAGTGATCTTTGCATAAGAACCATTGTTCTTTAACACCAAATCGAAAACCATGGGAATTGATATATGTGGTGTTTGTGTGAGATAATATCTCCATATATTAAGAGCTCTTCTATAACCTTTTATATACTGTCATGTCTTGATAATACCATCTTTATATACCTCAACCAAATCACATTATTCTTCGAAACTTGATTGTTAAGTCACCTTTCCGAAAACAGTGGAACTTGACATAGCATGCTTGTTTTCCGGAACTTGTTTTCATGAGTTAAGTTCGCTTTGGAAGTTGTTGTAATTGATTACGAATAAGATTTAAGTAAAGTATCTGAGTATGAGAATTTCAGTATAAGTATTGAGCATAAGTATTCGGTATAAGTATAAATTTTGTTTTATAAGGGGAAGTAGCTGCGTAAGCAGTGATGAACAACACTCACAGAGCGGGTTTGCTCATTATGAGTTTGGAGCGGGTATTGCTCCGGAGCGGGTATTGCTCCACTATGAAGGGTCATGACCTAGGAAGTCTTGCAAGCAGGAAAATAAGAAAGGTAGGGAGACGTCCCTCAAAAGTTTGGAGAGCCGGGTTTGCCTCCATTTGTGTTCCTTCCCTGGAGTTATGTTTAAAGTTTGGAGAGCCGAGTTTGCCTCCATTCGTGTTCCTTCCCTGGAGTTATGTTAAGCTTTGTAAAAAGTTTACGAGTATTGTTGTTCTAAGTATTGAGAATGATATGCGATATTTTGAGAATGAAATGTGATATTTTGAGATAATTCTTGAAGAATTTATCCTGTGTGTGCAATGTAATTTTTATGGAAGTTAAAAGAAAGAATCAACGTATTTATGAGCAAGTGTAAACGTATTTCCGAACAAGAACGAAAACCATTTCAGTGCATTAACGTATTTCTGAGCAAAAAGGAAAATGAAGCTATGATTGTTATAAGTTTATGTTTGAGTATAAGAAACGACTGAATAGTTTCAGCCACCTTAATATTTTGAAATTGGTGGGACTTGTGTACCAGCGTAAGCTGACCTGTTTTGTTCTTTGAACCTGTCCTGGTGGGGGCAGATTCATCTGTTTTGCAGGTCTAAAGAAATGTTCGAGTTAGCTTTTGTGTGCAAATGTGAAGTTGTGGTCAATGTGTTAAATCCGCCGCTATGAGATAATCTGTTTTATATAATGTTTCTTGGCAGGTTAAACTCGTATTTTCAATTTGTAATATATGTATTCAAAACATATTGTAATAACTTATTTCTTACAACTTATTTTCATAATAAGCTTGGATACTATGAGAATTCCTAATTTTCCCTAGCAGGGAAGTTGTGGAAATCCGTCCTAACAGTTCCTTTAATTAGCAGCTTAACTTTGTAATTATCAGTATTATGTCTTAATTGAGCTGCTATTTGAAGCGGGCTGTTACAAGTGGTATCAGAGCAAAGGTTTTCGAAATCCAATTTAAGTATTTCTAATTTGCAAGTTTTTGAAAAGAATGTTTACACAAGTGGTTTCTTAAGAAAGGAAAATTAAAACTAATTTCATATAAATGTAAAAGTTTTAGAAACATTTGAGGATTTGTATGTGTGATTACGTTTGTGCTATGAGAATTTATGTGTATGAATGTGTATGTGAATGATATGAGATTTGGGTATAAATGGTTATGAATAGATTCCATTAAAGCATAAATGAGTATATGTTTATACAAGGAGGACGCGACACCTATTATGTTGTTGATAAATGGGTAATGATATGGTTGACCATGCTTGTTAGGTAATAGGTCATAATCCGAGAATAGGAAGAGGTCATGAATGCTTGTAAAAAGCCATGAAAGGCGACCCAGGACTTAAGCCAATGTGATTGTGAGCCATGGGCTAGTTTTCGTCAAATATAACAGAGTATGTTAAAATTGTATAGGACTACTGAAGTGGTTCAAGGTTATGATGAAATTATGGACAATAAGGATAGGAGGTTGGAAATGTTGGGAAAGAAACAGATGCGAGATGAATAAACACTTTAGAGTGCCAAAGGCGCTATTAGTTATACCGGACAATTCTCACTATGGACCGATGTACAAACGAAAAACTCGTGGAGAGAATGACAGAGCGGAAGATAATTGGTTGTGCTAAAGCTTTGTGTCAATATTTCTTTTATGAATGTAATATAAACAAATTTATTGTGGAACTATGAGGACAAATTGGAAAGATAGTGTATATATGAGGATGTAAACTCAAACTAGCTATGTTGGTATTAATTAAGTAAACCTTGTGTTTGTATTAAGCTAGTGGTGTAAATGGAAAACTAGGAATTTATTGTTATAACTTTATAAAGGAACGAGTATGAAGTTAGGGGTAATGAGGACATATTCGAGAAGTACTAATGTAAGTTATGGATTAGAGATTGATATGGATAATGAGTGTAAGTAATTGGAATATAAGTTTCGTGTAGATATCTACATTATGGTATATTTATGTACGATAAGGTGATATGGGGTAAGATTTATCAACATACAATAATAATTGTTGTGAACAATTTGTTAGGAGGTAATATGGTTATCCAGGTAGAAGGTATAGGAGGACAGTAATTTCCAAAAAATATGGATATCCTTCTGGTAACAAAACAATCAATAGATTTGTGATGGGGAATTGATTAGGTTAAAATTTTGGAGTCTATATGTCAGTTACAAGTACTTTGTGATTTGTTTTATAAATGACTTGTATACCTTTAAGAACATATGTTGTAGTTGGCTATATTATGGGTCTCGATTGTGGAGGTAAACTTGAATTCGAATAAGTTCTATGTTACTCTTACATATTTTGCAGTCAGGAAGTCGTTTTAAAAGTTGGAATTATGGATATTGCTAACTAGTTTGGAATATGTACATAATGGACGTGGCATATGATTTCCTCAAATAACTAAGTTGAACGTTGTCATGAAATATAGGTTGAAAGCTCGGACGTTTCTTTGAGGAACCGAAACTCAAGAGAATTGGGTCTTGTCCAACTTTAGGGAAGCTATATGATTGTGCGCTAGAGTAAGTGCGAGATGGAAATTAAAAGGAAGATTTACGGACGGGGGAACCAAGAAGCGAAAATTGAAACGTCGAGGGAAGTCGAAGTTACACCAGAGTGGCGGGGAGATTTTAAGTGAGGTGGTTTCGGGGAGGAAAAGAAAAACATTGTAAAGCCTTAGTTAATTGGTTGTTTGGGGACTGTGCATTTATGTATCTTCATCGTATTTTTGTTAAACTTCATATGTCTGTTAGAGAGCCGAGTTGTTGTGAATGATTATTTAGAGATTGTGTAGTTATGATTGCAAGGGTCAAGGTTGCATGTGGGTTTAATATTTCTCGATTTGGAGTATTATAATGTAATTTTGGAGGATGCCTTGGCTGAGAGAGAACTAAGCAAAGATAGTATTATATAACGGGGGTGTTGTTGTTAAGCTCGGAAGAGCGGGGAGATGCGTTACAAGAAGATAATGATTACATCACTCAAATAGTAGAGAATCATAAGGAAGTAATGGAGGACGGAAAGAACTCCGTAAAGGACAAGTCTGCGAGATGTATTATCCGAGAATTTGCGAGCATTGCGATGATATAAGGTGATTGATTTTTGGATATGTTAGGTGGCAGGGACCACGCCTACTTTTAAAACTAAGATGGCCGAGTTAGTAACGTAGCTAGAAGAATCGTGCAAAAAGATTATATTCGACCAATGTTTCTAACGGGGAGATGAATCAATGAAATTATGTGAAGATAATCAATAGACTAATAAGATGACATTTAGGAATAGGAATTCATAATCTTCAATAAATAATTCATGCGATCAATTAAAAGGAGTTGGGGTGTTGAAGTAGATCTAAGATCAATTAAAAATTTTCGGATATGACGTTTAGGATGGGTTATGGTCACTATGAGTTGTGAAAACATCGATCGAGCTTAGTAATGCACCGGTAGCGTTCATAAATACGATGTAGTGATATTTTAAATCTTGTTAGACTAAAATATGACAATTACAGTAGATGATATTTTGGTATGTTCAAAGAATCAGGAAGTGCGTCTTAAGGAAGTATTAAGGAAAGAATAAAGTTCGAGTGGTCGGAAAATGGCGCGGAAGTTTTTCCAGAAGTTGAAGAAAGGTTAACCAATGCCTAGTTCTAGTTTCGACTTCGGGGACAGAAGCACTTAGAATGTGTCTCGCCATGTTTCTCAGGAAAGTTTGGCATGTATATTAATGTAGCATCAGCGAGCGGCAGCCTGAGCCTCTATGTAGTTAAAGCCATGAGAAAATTTCTTTGAGCATGATCTGGAATGGAAGTTAAGGAATTACCTTAAAGATTTTCTTAAATTAAATAACTTCAAAGGTGTGTACTGACCATCAAAACTTAAGGTATATCTTAAGAGATGAAAGTTAGATAGTGAAGGTAGAAGGTAGCTAGAATTGCCCAAGGATGGTGAGGTAGACATTTAGTACTGTCGGGGAAGACAGATGGGGTAGTAGATGCTTTGAACAAGAGAACCTCAGCAGGGAAATGATGCCATCATTGTGATATTATAGGAGTTATATAAGGAGTAATGCAATTAGAGTTGCATGTAGGTAAGGAAGGAGATCTACAAGGAGAACTAAATGTTTTGGGTGATAAAAGTATTCCTTTTGAGAAAACTTGAGCTAAGTACAGTGCAAATTAAGTTTACCAAAGAACTAAGGTCAAAGATAGAGAAAAACGAGATAACAGATTTCCAAGTATGTGATTATGGAAGCCTACATATACATAGGGAAATGGGTGTATCGATAATTCAAAGCCGAAAAAAAAACCGAATTATGAGGGAGGCGCTTAGCGAGCGTACTTAGTTCATCGTTAAAGGGGCGTGATGATTCGTAATATAAAGAGGCATTCTTGATAAAGAGAGTTGAAGCAAGATGTGCCGCAATATGTTGTATAATACTTAAATTGCCAAGAAGGGAAGTGTGAAGGGAGAAGTAGCATGAGCAAATAGGGTGTTTTATCAAATGTTGAAAGATATGGTGCAAGCTTATGTATTGGAATTTAAGGATTCAGGGAGAGGTATATTAGCATGGACGGAATTCTTCTATATCAAAAGCTACCAATCGAGTATAACTTCGTATAAAGCTTTGTGTGGAGATAAAGGTCGAATACTTATTGTTGCGATGACGTGAGCCTGGAATTTTCGGTAGGGCCTGTAAAGTCATGAGACTAAGAAACGAGTGCGAGAGTTCGAGAAAAAAAAATGGAGATAGTTCAGGTTATGGGCATTTAACCTTTGTTCCAAGAATTATAATGGTTAATTTACGAATACTCTGAGAGGTGTTTGTCATAATTATGATTGTTATATGTGGTTATCAATTGCCACCATAAAATCGTTATGAGTGCGATTATAAGCAACATGAATTCCGATATGTTCTATCTGGATTGTTTCCTTTTAAGGGACTTAAAGAGAACAAACTTAAGTTTTGCGATTTGTTGCACTAAATAGTTACGACCAATTAAATCTGTTACTGAATTTGTAATTCATGTTCACCTCTAGATTACTAGAAGAAGTTGTATGATAATGTTACCTTAAGAGATTTGGGTATATGTTACAAAAGTTTTGAAACTTTGGGTTATGAGTTTTGCAGATATGAATATGTGTAATTAAGAATTAAGTAATGTTGCATTAAGACTCTTGATAAAAAGAAAAGTATTACAAGACCGACATTATTTTAGCCAAGGAGCTAAGAACCAATCAGGTAACAGGAAGAGCAACATGTGCGAATAAATTAGATACGCGAGATCGATATCCTCAGTATTCTAAGGTACGATATAAGTTTCGGGACGAAACTTCTTTAAGGGAGGTAGAGTGTAATAGCCTCACTTTTTAAGACGATATCATTAAGATAAACGGGATACGTTAACATACTAATCAGTACTTAATCAATTTCATCTTTGAGGAATAAGAAAATTGTGAATAGCCCTATATGAAGTCTGTCTGTGAATCTAAATATTATATGTTATTATGTGATTATGAATGCAAATCATGAGTTAAGATAAGTTATTAACGAATTACGTCAATAATGTTAAGCATTATTATGAAATTTGAGACTTTGGGTATATTGTGTTTGAGATACTCTGTGTTTATGATTTAAGGGCTGAATGAGCCAAAATATGTGTAGTAAGTTATAAGACATATTTTAAGGATTTAGTTTAAGTATAATGAAGGATTAGAGCTTAATTACAGAGGGTTCAGGATTAAGTAAAACCATAAAATTCTGGAATGTTCTTAAGCTGTGAAAAGACGATTTTGCCCTCATTACTAAACCGAAATCACGAGCTTGCCATTACCCATTCTCTATATATATGGAACTAAGCCCCTAATTCATTTTTTGAAGATTCATTTCACAAACAAACACAACAAAGCAACACATTTTTTCTCTCTTCCATTCACGCCATTTCTGGCGAGTTGCAGGCAGCCATTGCCAGCTTGTTTTCTCTTGGCTCCTTGCTCTGAAACTTGCATGCAAATACTTCCCTAGGTTCATCAAGGTGTTCTTCATACTGGGCAAGTGTTAGTTTTGAAGTTCCATTCCTGTAACCCTAAGAAAAACCAAGTAAGGTAAGGTATGGCTGAATTTCAGCATGCATGAGGTATCTTAGTTTGAAACTTGAATTCTTTGGGTTAATTACTAACTTTAAGATGATGAATGTGTTGTCTAAGGACCTAAGAGGTTTCAGGAGTGGTGGTAAAATTTGCTAAGTAAGGTTTGATTCCTAGACACCAAGTTAAGGTACACAAGCTCCACCACCTAAACTCTGTTTCTAGCTTTGATCATGAAAATTGTTTGTGGAATTGTGAATACTTGGATTATGTTTGAATGTGTATAAAAATTGATTTGCATGAGTTTTATTATGGAAGATATTGTGTTAAAAAATGTTTTGCATGTCAAGTTCCCTAGGACTCTCTGAATAACCGAATAAGAAAGTGATTATCCATTCACTTGAGCTATGCTGCCGTGACCTTCTCTTCCAAATATCTTTCTTTCCACCCTGTTTTTAGCCTTTATGTCTCTTGGAAATGGTAGATCTTGAAAAGTTATTGAATTTAGACCCAAAAATCACTCCATTCGGAGTTGTACATCAAAAGTTATGTTGTCGGAAGTTTGTCAATCCTTGCTATATCTTGATTGTGTTTTGATCAAAGATCTTGTTGTGGTTAAACTTCCATGATATTCCCTTGGAACATTTATGTCTTGATTATCAAATGAACCTTTGCTTCATTTACCTAATTAAACACGCAACCTCAATTCGTAGAGGAAAATAACACCTAAAAACTCGACTGTTCGCTTAATTACTTTCTGAACTTGTAAACCCTTGTGCCTTTGATCCTTTTAATATTTTTCTATGATGAATACCTACTGTCTTTATATATATTAAGTGTGAAACCTAAACTTTGGCTAAACCCAAGAAGTACAAGTGATCTTTGCATAAGAACCATTGTTCTTTAACACCAAATCGAAAACCATGGGAATTGATATATGTGGTGTTTGTGTGAGATAATATCTCCATATATTAAGAGCTCTTCTATAACCTTTTATATACTGTCATGTCTTGATAATACCATCTTTATATACCTCAACCAAATCACATTATTCTTCGAAACTTGATTGTTAAGTCACCTTTCCGAAAACAGTGGAACTTGACATAGCATGCTTGTTTTTCGGAACTTGTTTTCATGAGTTAAGTTCGCTTTGGACGTTGTTGTAATTGATTACGAATAAGATTTAAGTAAAGTATCCGAGTATGAGAATTTCAAGTATAAGTATTGAGCATAAGTATTCGGTATAAGTATAAATTTTGTTTTATAAGGGGAAGTAGCTGCGTAAGCAGTGATGAACAACACTCACAGAGCGGGTTTGCTCATTATGAGTTTGGAGCGGGTATTGCTCCACTATGAAGGGTCATGACCTAGGAAGACTTGCAAGCAGGAAAATAAGTAAGGTAGGGAGACGTCCCTCAAAAGTTTGGAGAGCCGGGTTTGCCTCCATTCGTGTTCCTTCCCCGGAGTTATGTTTAAAGTTTGGAGAGCGGGTTTGCCTCCATTCGTGTTCCTTCCCTGGAGTTATGTTAAGCTTTGTAAAAAGTTTACGAGTATTGTTGTTCTAAGTATTGAGAATGATATGCGATATTTTGAGAATGAAATGTGATATTTTGAGATAATTCTTGAAGAATTTCTCCTGTGTGTGCAATGTAATTTTTATGGAAGTTAAAAGAAAGAATCAACGTATTTATGAGCAAGTGTAAACGTATTTCCGAACAAGAACGAAAACCATTTCAGTGCATTAACGTATTTTCGAGCAAAAAGGAAAATGAAGCTATGATTGTTATAAGTTTATGTTTGAGTATAAGAAACGACTGAATAGTTTCAGCCACCTTAATATTTTGAAATTGGTGGGACTTGTGTACCGGCGTAAGCCGGCTTTGTTTTGTTCTTTGAACTCGTCCCGGTGGGGGCGGATTCATCCGTTTTGCGAGTCTAAAGAAGTGTTCGAGTTAGCTTTTGTGTGCAAATGTGAAGTTGTGGTCAATGTGTTAAACCGCTTGCTATGAGATAACTGCTTTTATATAATGTTTCTTGGCGGAGTTAAACTCGTATTTTCAATTTGTAATATATGTATTCAAAACATATTGTAATAACTTATTTCTTACAACTTATTTTCATAATAAGCTTGGATACTATGAGAATTCCTAATTTTCCCTAGCAGGGAAGTTGTGGAAATCCGTCCTAACAGTTCCTTTAATTAGCATCTTAACTTTGTAATTATCGGTATTATGTCTTAATTGAGTCGCTATTTGAAGCCGGGCACATTACAACTTGCCTCAATAAAATTCCACATTTTGTGAAAACTAAGATGTCGCCAACAATGAACTATGGGCGTCAACTCATTTAGTTCACCCCAAAAACCAAACTATTACCATTCGTTCCAAAAAGAAGCATAATCATCCCACATACCAAAATTGTAAACAAATGAGAGTTCCCAACATAGTTCACGGGCATCAAACATAATTAACAACAAAATGGGATTTTTAAAATCATATTGAGGCCTTATTCCAATCGGGACAATATCAAGCTCAACAGATCAAACCAACCAATGAGACAATATCAAGCTCAACAGATCAAACCAACCAAAAAGGACAATCAACACCAAAATGGGACAATATCCAAGCTCAACAGATCAAACCAACGACAATCAGCACCAAAATGGGACAATATCCAAGCTCAACAGATCACAACTAACCCAAAATGGGACATATAAACAGAAAAAAATAAAATTGTAAATAGAAAAAAAGGCAAGATTATATAAAGAGATATAGATCTAATTCAAAAATAAAGCATATAAATTCGCATCAAATTGATAAATAATCAGATAAAAATGTTAAAAAAAACTTAAATAAAAATAAATAATCGTAGGAATTATACATTAAAAATGCATAAAAAATATAAATAGAAAAAAGGCATAAAATTATTTAGCCATTAAACAGATCCAAATAATTCTCACCCTAAACATCAATTAAAAAATAGATCCAAGCAAAAAAAATTAAAAATAAAAAGCACAAACATATATACAACTTGCTAAATTAAACCAACCTCGAATTAAACGCGTAAAAAGTTTGATGCACCGGTTTTGCTTCTTCGATCTTTCAATCTTCAATCTTCAATCTTCCCCTCTTAGTCTCTTCGTCTCCTAAATCTTGTGCGCACCTTCAGTTCTTCATTCTTCCTCACGTTTCATTGTTCACCGATTTTG
The DNA here is from genome assembly GCA_947648045.1 of Beta corolliflora. Lineage (NCBI taxonomy): Eukaryota > Viridiplantae > Streptophyta > Magnoliopsida > Caryophyllales > Amaranthaceae > Beta > Beta corolliflora. The sequence continues at coordinate 203,121 of CANSZD010002338.1, forward strand.
TAAAGAAATGAATAGATAAGGGAGAATAAGAGAGAAAAACTGCAGAAATTTTAATAGATGAAGTGGTAAAGAGTTTAAGAGATTGAGAGAGAAAATTCTAGAAGGAGAAACCGGTTCTAAGTTTTGAATGAGATTCTAGGGTTTTTCAGGTTGTGACTTGTGAGGCTATTTAGAGGAGGGTCTTGTTGTAGGGTTTCCTTTAAGAATTTGGGCCGGGCCCAAGCCTAATAACCGGTACAACTCATTTTTTTAAAACATAAATCCTAATCCTACCATTTGTTTACTATTAGGGACCCTTATTATTATTATTATTATTATTATTATTATTATTATTATTATTATTATTATTATTATTATTATTATTATTATTATTATTATTATTATTATTATTATTATGAACATATATATGTTGACCATACTTCTTTTAAAAATCGAAACATTTATATAAACTTAAAATTGATCATATAATTGTAGTAAGCAATATATAATACTCATTGTTACTCTGATCGATTATATAAACAGAGTAAATTATTTCAATAAAGTAATTTATGTTAAACGAAGTATTGCTATCTTGAATAAGCTTGTTGACTTACATTCATCTATTTCAATAACAACTTGTTTTAATTCAATTACATCTTTTGAATTTCGAAGTTAATATATCTTAATAACGATTATCTTTAATGGAGTGTTGTATTTTGAACAAGTTTATAGACTTACACAGACACGTTGATTTCATTGAATAACATGATTCTTCATTTCAAATCAGAAGTGATTTTTCTCAAACACGATTAACTTAAATAGATTATTGTTATTTTCAATTAGCTTATCAACTTATATTATTACTCATTGATCTTCCGATAACAACTTGTTTCAATTCAATTAAATGTTTTTAGTTTCAAAAGCAATTGAAACGGTTAACTTAAATGAAGTATTGTTATCTTAAATAAGCTTGTTGACTTACATACATACATTAATCTTTTTCAATAACAACTCGTTTCACTTCAATTAAATCTTTTGAATTTTGAAGTTAATATATCTTAATAACGATTATCTTGAATGGAGTATTGCATTTTAAACAAGTTTATAGACTTATATTGACACCTTGATCTCATTGAATAACATGATTCTTCATTGTTTCAAATCAGAAGTGATTTTTCTCAAACACGATTAACTTAAATAGATTACTGTTATCTTCAATTAGCTTATCAACTTATATTAATACTCATTGATCTCATCCGATAACAACTTGTTTCAATTCAATTAAATGCTTTTAGTTTCAAAAGCAATTGAACTTAAATATGGTTAACTTAACTAGAGTATATTTATCGTGAATTAGCTTGTCGACCTACATTGACACATTAATCTATTTCAATAACAGCATGCATGTTTAAGTTCAATTAGATGTTTTTGTTTCGATAATTGCATTTCATATAAATATGATTAACTCAAGTGTTGTATTGTTATATTGAATTAGCTTATCGACTACCATGAACACATTCATTTAGTCCAACAAGGACTTTGAATAATACAAGTAGATTGTTCAAGTTTTGAATTAAATGCATTACACTCAAGGATGATTAGCAATGATTACCTACTTACATTGCCTAATCTATACACTAATACTTTGTATTTGCTTGTGTTTGCATTAATATTTACTCGAAAGGCAATACATGGATCAATATACAATTCTATAATCAACATACAAAGAAGTAAGATTGTACATGCGAAAAAGGAAAGGTTAAATTGAAAATTTCAATACCAATCAAATATTAAATCTTTAATACAATAATTTCAATGTAAATGGGGCAATTTTCAACATTGCTTTTGTAGACACGTCTCTTGATGGTATATCGCTGGTTCCGACAAGAAAAACCGAAATG